>JAODAL010078667.1:0-12834 GCA_025379985.1 Phyllomedusa bahiana | reverse complement strand
GCCTTTGTCCCAAACTGCTGCCCTCTTTTACTGTTCCCCGCCTTTGACCCCCCCACACTGTGGGATTGTGCCACTCTGGGGCCCCAAAAAACTGTTTTGCCGCCCCCCAAAAATTCTTTTTTGGCCATTTCCCTTTGCCTCATGCTGCGTGCCATGACCCCCACACTTTTGTGATTGGGGCCCCGTGGCCTAAAAATTTTTTGCCCCCCAGAAGGTTTTGCCCTCTTGCCCCTCCATGCTGCGGGGCTCGCCCCTTTCACCTCCCCCCCTCTATCACTAATTTTGCCCCCTTTGAGCATCACCCTTGGGTTTTTTTTCCACCCTTTCCCCTAGCATGATTTTATCAGGCTACATTCCCCCGTTTGATTTTTTTGGGTCATTTTTTTCCCCCTTTTAAAGGGTCCCCCGGGGGAATTTTTAAATGGTAAAAACCCCCGTTTCTAAGACCCGGGGGCGGGTCTTTTGGGGGGTGCCCAAAACCTAAAACCCCAAAAACTTGTATGAAGACCAAAAACCAAGCCCCCTCTGCTTTTTAAGCATGGCCCAATTTCTAAAAGCACCCTGCAGGCCCCTGGGAAAGCCTGGAAATAGCTTTTTTTTTAAACGTGTTTTCCTTTGCCGAAGTAAATTCGGGCCCAAAAAATTTTTGTGGGGGAAAATTTTGGGGGAAAGTGACCGAACCGTTTTTTGAAAAATTGGGCCAACTCTATTTTTAATGGGTCCCCTTTTCGCCCTATTTGATTGGCGGTTTTGACAACCAATGAAAAAGGCTTATAGAATTTAAATTATGTATTTCCCAGAATTTTCCCCAAGACCCAATTTTCCTGATTTTTGCGCCGTTTTAAAAATTTTTGGGAAAAAGTTTTTTTTTAAATGTTTTTTTTTTTTAAAAGGTTTAAACTCTTTTTTAAAATTTTTTTCCCACGAAAGGGAAAAGCTATTTTTTTGGAATTTTTTCCCTCCTCCCGGCACGCCCCCCTTAAACCCAAAGTTTTTCCTTTTGAAATTCTTCTGAATTTTTTTCCTCTCATTACTTTCTCGCTTAAACCTTGCCTCCCCCGGGATCATTTCCCAAATAAAACCGGGTTTTTGGGGTCGACTGGCAGCGCTGCAATCCCGCCGCATTTTGGGGGGGAACCCCCCGTTTAAATCCCTCGGAGTTTTCAAACCAAACCAACGCCCCCCCCCCAAAAAGGGCCCACACTGCGCCCCTTAAAACCCCCCTTTCATGTAGGCGCATCCAAAAATTTTTGGCGAAGGTTTCCCTAACATCCATCACTCCCCATCCGAACAGGGGATTGGGGCCCGGGTGGGGGCGCAAATACCCCCCAAAAATTCGGGGCATCCCCCGGGTTCATTAAAAAGTCCCCTTGGTTTAAAAATTTTTGGAAGCCCAAATTTTGTTCTTCATGGGTTTTAAAAAAATGGGGGGGGACAAGAAGGGGAAATATTTTGATTGTAAACGTTTTGTGTACAGCTGGTTGGATTTCTTTTCCCGTTTTAGCCCTTGTAAAATTAAATTGTTTTAATTGGGTTTGGGTTATGTTTCAAGGGGTTAAAAAATGAAAGTAGCAATGTTTTTGAAAAATTTGGATTGCTTTTCCCGGGGTTTTCCCTCTTTTTTCCTTTTTCAAAATTTAATGGTTTTTCTTTTGGGAAATTAATTACATTATAGTTTTTTTTTGTATTTATTGTTTATTGATATTTTTTGATTTTGGGGTTTTTTTGTAATTTTTTTTTTTTGTTTTTTTTTTATTCCATTTGGGTTTTTGTGCTTTTGGGAAATTTTAATTGCTTGTGTGCTGGGGGGAAAATTTGGCCCTTTGAAAATTTTTCCGAACAGTTTTGGGGTTTTTTTTTTTTTTTATACCTTTGTTTTAAATATTGGGGTATTAAAATTTTTTTTCACAATTATGTAATTACTGATTTTTTTGTGCTTTATAGAATTTTTTTCAAACCAAATTTTTCACTTTGCAATTATTTTTTTGGGGGACAGACCCTTTTAAAAATTCTGTCAGTAAATTTTTTTTTTTTTTTAGTTAAAGGGCTGTTTTTAAAAAACAAAAATTTGGAAAAGGAAAATGCAATTTAAAAAAAAAATATAAATGTTTTGAATTTAAAAGATAGGAAAAATTTTAAAAAATGTTTTCCCCTAATTTTTCTTTGGCATGTTTTGTTAGGAAAGAATAACCCGCAACACGGGAATTTTTGGGTAACCCACCCAATGTCTTCGGGGAAGGGAAAGGGGGCCCTAAAAGGACAGCTATATAGGGGACTGGGGGGTTTAACCCAAATTTTTGCCTTTCCAAAAACATACAAAATTTTTAAATGTTTTTTTTTTTTAAAAGGGTGGAAAAGTAAAAATTTAAACCCTTTTAAAACTTTTAAAACTTTTTTTTTGTATGTCAAAATTTTAAAATTTTCCCAAAAATTGGTTATTTTTTCCCAACAGTTTTCCCCAAAGTTCGGGGAGTTCCCAATGAATGCCCCGGGGGGCCTTTTGGGGACCGTTTTTTGGAAATTTTTGGCCCCATCCCCAAAGGCCCGGACCCCCAAAAGAAACCATCTTCCAAGGGAACGATGCTGATTACGTTGCGTAAGAAAATTTTTACCCTATTTTTTTGTATTTGATGGGGTTTCTGCATAAGTCCAAAAAAATAACACACATTTTCCCTGTACGTTTTCTTTGTGCGGGAAAAACTTTTTGAAAAGCTTCTCGCAAAAAAACATACAATTATTGCCTTTTCACACTGCGCAGTATGTTTCTTTGTGCGGGGAACCATTTAAAAATCTTCCGCAAAACAAAACATCAATTATTGCCTTTACACACTCCGTAGTTTTTTTGGCTGAACATTTGAAATCTTCTCCAAAAAAAACATAAAATAGTTTTAATTTTTTTTTAAGACACCAAATTTTCTTTTTTTTCTTTTACAGATTTTTTGAAAAGGGGGAAAGGTTATTCATCCCTGCCCCTCAATTTCCGGTTGGAAAAAACAAACCTATGGGAATTGGGGGTGCACATGCCATTGATCTGGCAGCACCAACGATGCCCAGCCGACCCCCGGAGATTTGGTTGCAGGTAGCACAGGCTTTCAATTGTGGCCAAATTCCCCAATTGCATAGGGCCTTGCGGAAGCATAACGTTGCAGCCCACCGCGATCAGGCCATCACTTAATTATAAAAAGTCTTTTCTGTGGGCCTGATGGCGGGGGCTGATGCTGTAAGTTTTGTTGCTTTGAAATCGGGGGGCCCCATGGAATTCTGGGTATCCCCCCCTGCGAATCGGGTTTTTGGGGGCAAGTGCTGCAAACCCCCGGGGCTTACCCCCCACCAACACCTCTTCCGGGGTTTCCCCCAGCCAGCCCCCCTTGCCCCGGGGGATGAACATTTTATTTTTAACCCCTGGGGCCCTCCCACGAAGGGGGTGGATGTTCGGGAGAGTGTTCAAAAAGAGGCTAGCCGGGGGACGGCACTGTTGGAGGTACCTTGGGGGTCTGGCTACAAGGGGGGGCTTCACCCCTGCAATTTGGCTGATAGCACCGGGGGGATGGGGGGATCAAAGTGCCTTGTTTTCCCCCAATTTTTTCGGGGCTATGATGGTCCCCAAAGTAGCAGGGGGACCAGGCAGCTTTTTGGTAGCCCCATCCACCCGGGGGCCTGGCGCCCATCCAGCCGAGGTGCACGGTGCAAGAAAACCTTGCAACACTTTTCCCCCAAGGGGTGCCATGGCAATTTGACACCAAAACACACTTTCCCTTGGGTGGATGGATCTCCTCGGTCAAAGGCCTTCGGGGGGCCAGCTTGTGTACACCTTACTCCAGGGGCATTTTCCACAACGGGGCTTTGTTCTTCTGCACCAATCCCCAACCTGGCTCCTGTGCATTCCCACAACACTTCTATTTGCTGCACGCAGTCTGACAAACTCCAGCTGTTCTGCCTTCTCCACAAGGGGAATTGGGCCTTCTCTCCCACGCGTTTCCTCCCAAAGTTCTGAAAATTTGCCCCCGGGGTTTGGCCCCAGTGGCCCCCATTAAATTTAAATTTCAATGTTTTTAAAAATAAAATAATTTTTTGTTTTGTGCACAAAAAAAAATTTTTATTTTTTTTTGACTTGAACTTTTTTTTAGTATTTTTTTTTTTTCTAATTTTTATTTTCGTTTTTATTTGCGGTTTATGTGTTGGGTTTTTGGCCCTGGGCCAAACCGCCCGGGTTTCCCTTTTTCCTTTCCCGGGAATTCCTAAAAGGGGAAAAAAAGCTCGGGCCCAAGCCCGCCCTTTGGGAACCCGGGAAAAAAAAAATTTTGGGAATTTAAAATTTGGGAAAACCCAAATAAATAATTTTTTCAAGGGTTTTAAAATATTTTAAAAGTAATACAATTTTTTTTTACTTTAATTATAAAAATATTTGGGATCCCCCAAATTTAAAACCCTAATTAAAAACAAAGAATTTTCAATACTTAAAAGGGAAAAGGATTTTACATATTTTAAAAAAAACCAAAAGGGGAAAACATTTTTTAGAAATAAAAAAAAATCCCTTTTTATTTAAAAAAAAAAAAAAAAAAAAAACCCTTTCCCCACCCCCCATAAACCCCCCATAAAAAATTTTTCCCCAAAAAAACTAACAAATTTTTATTTAAAATATACAAAAAAAGCCCCACCCCACCCCACAAAAAAAAAAAATTAGTAATTAAAATAAAAAGGGGGGGGAATCACCCGAAGGGTTCTAAGAGGGGGGAAGGGGGTTTGCAGATCCTGCAAAAAAAAAAATCCCACTGCTGGCGAGAGTACCAGGTCGTTTGGATATTGCTGGATGGGCCCCCCAGGGGGAGGGGGGGAGGTTGGCTTTGGGTGCACTGGTGGGGGGGATGGGTGGGCAAAGTGGTAAAAAGGAGGGGGGGCAGTACGGAAGCGGGCCCGGGGGGGGTTGTAAAGCCTAAAAAGGGGAGGGCGCTTCCCGGGGAACCCAGTACCAGCCATGCAATTTTTAAAGTCCCCCCTATTGGGGAGAGGGTGGCCGGAGGGTAACTGCCCCAGGGAGGTTAAACTATCATGTGATCTGTAATTTAGGGATGGCAGAAGGGGGTAGCGTTCTGCAAACCCCATGAAAGAGTTGGTATGTTTTAAACACCCCACCGACCCCCCTCTGCCGGGGAAAAAACTCGCTGGTAGGCTTTAGGTTTTTACCATAGCAGAGCGGTTTTTTCGCCTCCGACCAGGGACCTGTGTTTTGGGAAGGGGGTGCGGGGCAGGGGGGGTGGCGGGAGCACTAGGTGGGGGGGGGACCCGGGGGGGGGGGGGCAGCACCAAAAAGCTAAGCCTGAATTTATTGGGGCACTGTTGGAGAGGCCACTGCCCCCCAAACACATGTGTATCTGTGGGGGAAACCCCACCCTGGGGATCCCCCCGTTGTTGCCTCCCCCCTCCTAGCCCCCGCTGGACAGAGAGGCCCGATCCTCTCCCCCACTATGCCCCCGGGCCAACGGCCGGTTGCTCCGTGGGCAAGTTTCCCGATTTCTGAAATAAAAAGGAAAAAAAGGTTTGTTTTTTACAAGGGTTTTTCCCCTACACAACTGTTATTTTTTTCCCGGCTTTCCCGAAGGTATCAAAAAACAAAACCCTTAAAAAATGCTCAAAAACCCAAAAAAGGTGGGGGGCATGCTCCTTTATCTTCACAATGAAAGACGCATGAAATAGCATGTACACTGTCCAATTTTAAACGGGTTTTCTCACTACTTAATTTTTCCCCCATTTTCAAAGCCCAAACTAACATTTTTTTTAGATTATCCTAAAACACAAGGGTTGGGCCCCATATATTTAAAACGATAAACCCCACCACTTCCCCCGGGTTCCCTATGTTCCCCGGTTGAAAAAGAAATAATATATATAATATTTTATATATTTTATATATAAAATAAATTTATATATTAAAAAAAAACATGGTTAAATTTATTTGTTTAGGGGTTGTTCACCAAACTTATGCCATGGAACAATTTGGGTTTTGGGAATAATTTCGGTCCCTTGAACAGATCAAACCCCAAAAACATTTCGTTTGTTTTTTAAAAAAACCCTTATATTAAGGGGTGGGGAATTTCTCAAAAACGGTTCCGGTCATTCGCCGAAATTCCGACAAAAATAAATTCGGTCCAATTTCTTTGGGGCGAAAAACTTAAAAAACAGCTATTTTAGGTGGGAAGCCTGCAGGGTTTAGAAAAGTTTGCCCCTCTTAAATAGTAGAGGGGGCTTGGTTTTTTCTTCAACAATGTTGTGTTTTTTATACACCCCACTACTGCCCCCCGCCTTAAAATCCCCTTCCAAAAAATTCCCTGGGGATATAGGAAAAAATGACCAAAAAAAATAAGGGGGGGAAAGTACCTATAAAGGCATGGACGACAGTTGGAAAAAAAAAGCTGAGGGTAGGTGGGAACATTAGGACAAATGGGAGGGGAGCGGGACCACAACAGCAGACAGACAGTGGGAAAGACAGAAAAGGGGGTGACGGGGGGCAGCCAAGGGCAGACAGGGCCAATCATTTCGGGTTGGCCCCAAAAAAGGGGTGGCCACAATGGGACAATGACAAGGGGTGGAGGGACGGTGGCGAGCCTGAGGTCAGCGGGGGGGGGGGGGGGGGGGGGGGGGGGCACAATGACATTTTTGGGGGTAGCAAAAAAGGTGGGAACCCCCAGAGTGGCCCCCAAGGGAAAGAGATGGAGGTGACGGGGGGCGCAGCATGAGGTCGGGGACAGGGGGCACGCAAGGGACTTTTTGGGGAAGTGGAAAAAAACCCGGAGTAGGCCCCGAGTGGCACTTGACACAGGGGTGTGGGTTAGGGGCAGCAGCCACACCCCAAAAGCCAAAAAGGGTAAGACAGTGCAAAATTAAAATTCGGGGGGTGGAAAAAAACGGGAAGTGGGCCACAGGGTGGCCAAGGGACCCCATTTGGGGGAGGTGAGGGGGCCACCCGCAGCATGGGGTCAGAGAGGGGCCCAAGACATTCGGGAGGGGGGGAAAAAAAGGGGGAGTAGCCACAGATGGCCCAATGGCAGAAGGGGGAGGGTGAGGGGTTAGCAGCAGCATGAGGTCAGACAGGGCACAAGGGACTTTCTGAAATGGAAAAAAACGGGAAGTGGGGCCACAGGGGGGCACAAGACAAGAGGGGAGGTGACGGGGGCAGCACTTTGAGGTCGGGGCAGTGGCACAATGACATTTGGAGGGGGGAAAAAAAATAGGAGTGGGGCCCACAGAGGGGAAAATGACAGAAGGGGGAAGGGTGACGGCAGCAGCAGCATGTAGTCAAGAGTGGCAAAAAAGGACATTTGGAGGTGGAAAAAAAAAACAGGAGTAGGCCCCCGAGTGGCACAATGACAGGGGAGTGGGGGTGACGGGGGCGCAGCTTGAGTTCAGACAGGGGCACAAGGGTTTTTCCCTAGAGGTGGCAAAAAACGGGAGTGGGCCACAGAGTGGCCCAAACGAAAAGGGGAGTGGGAAGGTGAAGCGGCAGGGGGGCAACGCTGAGGGGGGGAAAATTTTGGCACAAAATGCCCAACATTTTGGTGGTTTTTTCATGGCCCCAAAGCAAAAAAACAGCGGGCAGCATGGGGAAAAAATAGGTTGGGCCCACAAGGGGGCACAAGGGGACAAGATTTTAAAGGTGCCCGGCAAGCAGCGCATGTAGTAAAGAGAGTGGAAAAAAGGGACTTTTGGGAGGTGGAAAAAAAAAAAAAAAGGGAAAAGGGGGCCACAAAAGGTGGAAACCAATGACAGAGGGGGAAAGGTGACGGTGGGCCCGGGCCTGGGGTTTCCAGAGGTGGCAACAATGACATTTTTGGAGGGTTTGGCAAAAAACGGAGAAAAAGCCACAGATGGCACAATGACAGAGAGTGGGGGGGAGGGCCCGGCCCAGGGAAAACATTTATAGGTCGGGGAGTGGCACAATGACACAGGGGGGATGTCCCCGGGCCCCCACAACAGCGCAGAAGGGTAAAAAGGGGCCCACAATGACAAAGGGGGGGGTGGGTGGCAAAACCAGCCCCTGGTAAAGTTTGGTTGAGGGCAGATGGAGAAACTTTTCAGCAAAAAAAAATTTGGTGTGGCATCAGGGGGTGGCAGCTTTCGAATATTTTGCTGAGGCAGGTATTTAAACCCCCCGACCATTTCTCACGTTTTTGGGTGGGGGCGTCTTTGGTAAAGTAGCCCTGAGGGCCCAAAGGCATTGGTGTTGGGGGAAATCCTGGCCAATCCACCCCTTTGATTAAATCTTTACAAAGGTCATGTTCCACTTTTTTTCCTGGGAAAAAGGCGGGTTCCCTTTGGGGGAAAACGATGGCCCCCCCCGCACTGAACCCCCGCTCTGATGCCCACTACTGGGGGGCCCGGGGAAAAGCTTCTCCCTGAAACTCGGCAAGTTGCAGCCCACACTTTAAATTTTGGGGTTTGCCCAGTAGTCCGGGGGAATCTTCTAACTGGGGGGGAAAAAGGTTTTGTGCCCCAAGTGGGGCCACCACTTTTTGGGTTTAAAGGGGTCTGCTCCAGGCCCTGCGCTGGCTGCTGCTGGCAAATCCCCTCCTCACTAGGGGGAGTGAAGGAAGCTGCCCCTTCAGTGACTCCGGATTTGGGTTTGGTGTGTGGAGTGGTACGGGGCCCCTTTCCCCCCACCACTTTTCCCCGCAGCCGGGGGCCAGTTGGGACGTGAGCGTGAAAAACCCCCCGGTCAACCGCCCAAGGAGGGGACCGCACATGGGCCCAGGGGCCCAAAAGGGACTACGGAGGGATTTCCCTATAGTATTTGATTTTTGTCCTCCCTTCATCCCACCCGGGGATCCGGGAACTTTCGGCTGTACTTTTCCAGGCAAACCCAGCATGCTGGGGCCATTGCACAATTTTACTCCGAGGGATTTCCCGCCTCCATCTCCACTTTTTATATGCCACGGGCTTGGGGTCATTTTGCCTCGTTTTCCTTTTCCCCATCTACCTCCTCCCGCTCCTGCTCTCCTCTTTTGGGTCACCTGGGTAGAAAAATTCCACTCTTTTTACCAGCAATGTTCTGCTCCAAATTGTCCTCCCCCCTCCTCCTCCATTTCAGCCCCTCACCGGACCCATGTGGCCGCGGATTACCCCGGCCCTTTCCCCCTTTCCCCTGCCCAAAACAAATTTTTCGCAGGGTTTCCGGGACAGGGAAGAAAGGGGAAATTGACATTATTCACCCGTAGTCCTGGGGGACTGAAAATAACTGGCCCCCTTCGAATGGCCAAAACAAAGGGGCAGGTATCATGCATGAGCTGCCACTGGCTGACATAAAAGTTCACGGGGGGAGTATTCCGGGTCCCCCTGGACCATCAAAAAATGTTAAGGGCCCTTTTTCTTTTTCATACATCAGCCCAAAACATGGGGAAAGGCTGGAAATTTCCCAACGGGGGGAAAAAACATTGCTATCAGAGTGTGTTGGGGGAGGCCTTTTCTGCCCCCTCCCAACTCGAGGGGGGTTTTTTCCGGCTTTGTGGGAATGGATGAAGTCCCAATGCACATTTTTCCTGGCCATTTTCAGAATCTTCTGAAGATCGGTGGAAGACTTCAGGAACCTTTTCACAACCAGATTGAACACATGCACCATTTGGAAAGGGAGGGACTGCAGCACCAACAACTTGGACAAGAGCACGGATGGTTGGACGCATACTGTTGTCTCTTTGCAATCGCCTCGCTGTATGAAAGCTGGCGCCATGAGTAGCGAGGAGCAGGAGCATGTGGACCAGGAGATGATGTCCGAGAGAAACAGCTCCCTTCTGCAGAGGTAGTGGAGCCTTGACTGGCTGCAATGGCATGCATGCCACTGGGCGCATCTGCTGCTGTTGCTGCGGCGGCAGGATGGACCACCACATCTGAGCCACGTTTCTCTGAGGCCACCGGATGGTGACGCTGCATGTGTTGATGCAGGGCCGTGGTGTCAACGTTAGCTCGCCGGCCACGCTTCACTTTCTGCCCACAGATTCTACATATACCCATATTCGACTCCTCCGGTGTCTTAGCAAAGTACTGCCACTCCGCCAAGTATTCGATTTTACCACCAACGCTCTGCACTGAGTGCCTACTACCGCCGCTGCCTCGATTAGCCCCTGTGCCGCTACTTTCTTGGACCTGCGAAGCGGGTGGGCGCTTGGCTCCCGTCCTCACACTGCTGCTACCCTGCTGACTCACGGCCACAGAACCCACTTGCTGGCTGCGCCGCTGCCTGACGCGCAAGCTGACGCCCTCTTCTCCTGACGATGATGAAGCCCTTGCCTCACCCGGCTCCCACGTGCGGTCGGCTACCTAATCATCTATTGTGTTTCATCGTCACTGCTGTCCTCATCACCGGTCTTGGTATGCAGAGGCTGACCCCTCACAACATGACCTCCCATGCCACTCTCCACATCTATACTTTGCCGCCTACTGCAAGAAGCAGGGGATATTGTCCCCATTTCTTCGCTGCCAAGTACACAACAAAAGAAAAACTTGTAATTAACCTTCGCTTGTGAATTATGCTACAGGAAGATTTATTTTTTGGCGGTGAAAAAGACGATTTATTTTAGTCACCACAACAGCAGAACAACGCTTAATTAACCCCTGGATGTAAATTGCGCAAAAGAAATGAGCAACCAAAAAGTACGAGCTTTGTAGCGTGTTACAATGGCGTGTTTTTTACGCTACACAGTAAGAGGAAAACTTGTAATTAACCTTCGCTTGTGAATTATGCTACAGGAAAAATGTATTTTTGGGCGGTGAAATAAACGGTTTCTTTTATTCACCACAGCAGCAGAACAACGCTTAATTAACCCCTGGATGTAAAATGCGCAAAAGAATTGAGCAGCCAAAAATGAAGTGGTATTTGTATTGTAAAAACGCTGTTTATTTAAATGAATACAACAGGAACAGGCTAATATCACCTTTGGATATTCAATGTGCTATGAGCAGATAGCATTAAAATGTATATGCAGCTACACTGGACGCACACTGGATTCAGATCCAATACCCCACAAAATCAGAAATAGAACGTTAAGAGAAGCAGTCTCTGAGACAAGCTGAGACACCCCCCAAAAATCGCTGTATAATAATGAGTTCTTTAGTATCAGCTATCATAAGCAGCCGCGGCACGTTCCCTAATCAGTACAGTGAGAGCGGTATGAGCTCACAGCGTCGCGCGCTGACTTATATCGTGCGGTGACGTCACAGAATCCCGCCAGTCTCTGGTTGGCTTCATCTCTGCACATGTCATGCAGGCTATGCACTTCTTCCTCCCAGAGTTCTTTGCCCCATGTAACACCATGTGCTCACAGCCATTTTATCAATCAAAAGCACACTTCGTTCATCCGAAGTATCCCAAAGTTCGACTTCGTTCCGAATCGAAGTTTTCCTGAAATTCTAAATGAATTCCACTTCGTTAGAATCAATTTGCCCATCTCTAATTATAGTTCACACAACTGAGCGCCAAAGCTGGCTTCCATCGTGCCGGACCAATGCCACTTTTCGATCCGCCTCTGTTATTTAATGTTCACTTCTGGAGCGGATCCAAAAGTCTGACCAGCCAAGTGCAATGCATGTTTGAAAACACAATACTAATTTTTAGATGCATGTCTGCATCTGTTCAGACAGACACATACACACATTGCTAAAATGTATGTGCACACAGCCTTGTGGTGCCGTGTGAACATACCCTTGAACAGGAATCCAGTCTTTTTACGGTGCATATAGTATGCACCACAAAAATATGGGCATGAATAATGTTGGGAAAACACAACAGTTAATTTACTTACCGACTTCCCTCTGCAGGTGTAAGTGGGTGATTGATTGGCGGGCAAGAAATTAATTACAATGAGGCAATATATATAAAAAAGGAAAGGTTTTTTTAAATAAAAAAGAAATAAAATGATACTTAGTTTTATTTACAGTGTTACCCAAAAAAAAAAGGGGTTTTCCCCTCAAAGTACAACCCATCTCGCTCGATGAAAAGGGTTTTCTGGGCGCATTCCTGCCCCACCCCGAGGCTAAAATTTCAAGGGCACGATGTTTTTTTTAATATAGAAATGTCCCCTTTAAACCCTCGGGGTGCCCAAATTAGTATCTCTTATGTCTAAAGTGGTCTAGTCAGCTTTACCAGACTTCACCATTATCTGGCCCTCCATACATGGTAGGAAGTGTTGAGCGATTTTTATCGACAAAGTTGAAATCGGCAAGGTTTTTTTTGGTGATCGAAATTTCCGATCATGCGATAATTAAAAATTAAAATCTGGAACATCTTTAAATGGCCTTTTTTGGCGTTTTCCCGAATTTTGGGGGCCACAAATAGATTTTTCAAAAAAGAGCAGGGTGAAAAGTGTTTGCGACTCATGACTGGGATGTTTATGGTTTTCGATTGGGTGGAAAAAAATTCCTTACCCTCGTTTTAATAAACAAAGGTTTCCGTTTTAGCCTCAGTGTCTTCACGTTTTTAGGGATAGGACCTGCTTCTCCTGTGGCCAAAAAACTCAGCGAAATTGTCTATTTTTTGCACAGAGAAACCTCTAATTAGCTGTGATCCCTTTCCCAAATTTGTTAGATTAGGATTTGAAATTTTTTTGTAGTTAGTAGAGAATTTTTTAAAGCACATTTAAACCCCTTTAATTCCAGGCGGGGGGAGCGGGGGGGGTCCCCCGCGGGGCAAACACAGACAAGCTTACTATAAAGAACATGGATAAAGTTCCCCAAGACTTAGTGGAACATTGAGTGGAAAATCTTTATTATTAAAAAAATTTTTTCTATTGAAATATTTCCTGGTTTGGGGCAGCGTGAACTTATATTGGTCCCATCATTTTTGTAACTGGGCCA
>JAODAL010078666.1:0-12834 GCA_025379985.1 Phyllomedusa bahiana | reverse complement strand
CTTGCACGTCACCAGCCAGTTCAGACGGTGGCTCTATCCTTTTAAGGTTATATTTCACTCTCTGCACTGACTCCGTCAGCTGGGAACCAACTGGGGCTTATTCTGGAGATGTAGAGCTTTCCTGTAGACCTATGTACTTAAAGGGATACTAAGTCTAGTGTTCTTGTTAAGTCTACTTTTCTCATGCAATCTATCGCTCCCTGTTATCAGCCATTTTTACTTTCGGAGAGAGGCTGACCGCAATGTTTTACAATGGGAAGACTGGTAGTCTAGAACAATCCCTGCCCTTATTACTATAACTCAAGTTCTTAGAACCTAAATACTTGGCCAAACTAGTTGGTCTCCTTGGTTGTGTCTATATATTAGAATATTGCAATGTTCAGGCATAAAACATGTCTCCTAGGAAGACCCCTCAGCTTACCCTTGGAATGGCCACCCGCATCTATTAGGAAGATCAAAGAGCGGTGACTCAGCTCATCCATGAAGCCCAATTTTTTTTTTTGTGTAATTCTCTGTTTACCCTGCGGAGGCACTGCAGGGAAATTGAGCACTTGCTGACAAGTTTTTAGCTAATCATTGAGGTCTGAGCAGTGGGATACCTTGTCTTGGAACCCATCCAATAAAAAGAGATTATCCTACATTGAGAATCCCTATAAAACATTGTTTTTCTAGAATTTGTGAATTATTATCTTAAGGGGACACATGCATAATGGGTAGATATTGGGCAACTATTTGAACAGCCTAAAGTGGTTCTTAGGGGTCTAGGAATAGGGCTTATTGGTTACTAAAACATTCTAATATAGTCTCTAAGTCTATGTAGGACCTCAGATGAGATTTAAGGGGCTATACTCTATAGATATATGTAGAAAGTGAATAATATAGAGCAACCAACAGTCACAGCGTCTCAGGTAATACTGGTGTAAGGCAAATAGTAATCTCAAAGTAATGGTAATATTCTGAATGAAGGAAATACCTCATTGTAATGACTTTTCAGATATCCAAACAAGATAGATTTCTATGGTATGGTGGATTAATGGTTGATATGAATGACTTGTCTTCACAGTTACATACTACTACTGCAATTTGACCAGGGACAGTGGGGTCATAAGAGGCCCATAAAACCTTTTTTAAAAACGCCAAGAAAATTTTTTCCCCCTAACCCCAATTTTTTTTTTTTTTTTTTGGCACATTTTTTTTTTTTTATTTTTTTACACAATTTTTTTTTGTGTTTTTTTTTTTTTTTTTTTTTTTTTTTTTTTTTGTTTTTTTGTTTTTTTTTTTTTTTTTTTTTGTCTTTTTTTTGTTTTTTTTTTTTTTTTTTTTTGTTTTTTTTTTTTTTTTTATGTTTTTTTTTTTTTGTGTAGGCCCACACATCGTTATTCAATGTTCAAGAAAACGAACTCATCAGACTCCCTTGTTCAAGAGCCCTACACTCAGTACTCATTTGGGGGTTTTTATAACCCAAAATCAGGATTTGACTCCAATTTGTTCAACGGGAATTACCGGGGATTTACAGTATGCATTTCTTAGGGGCCCCAATTGTCTTATTTTCTAGAGCCCAACGTCAAGTTAGTATTGTAAAGAGCGGGGAATATACTCCCTTAAAATATCAAAAAACTTAAACCATAAAAAAGTTTACCATGTTAAGGCCCCCCAATCAGTTCTTTTGTTCTATTTGATTTTCCCCCAATTTTAGCACTAATCAGTGTTTAAGCCAGACTCAGTAACCATTGTTTTCAAAGCCCAGCATCCGGTTCCCCTTGTTCAAAGCCCACACATCAGTACTTCCATGTTCTAGAGCCCAACCCCATCAGACTCCATTGGGTTAAGAGCCCAAATCAGTACTCCATTTGTTCAAGGGGCCCACACATCAGTACTCCATTGTTCTAGAGCCCACACATCAGTACTCCATTTTTAAAAGCTAATCATCATACCCCTGTTCTAGAGCCCACACATCAGAACACCATTGTTCTAGAGCCCACACATCTATCCATTGTTCAAAAGCCCACACCCTCGTACCCATTTTTCAAAAGCACGCATCAGTACTCCATTGTTCAAGAGCCCACACATCAGTACTCCATTGTTCTAGAGCCCACACATCAGTACTCCATTGTTCTAGAGCCCACACATCAGTACACCATTGTTCAAGAGCCCACGCATCAGTACTCCATTGTTCAAGAGCCCACACATCAGTACTCTATTGTTCTAGAGCCCACACATCAGTACTCCATTGTTCAAGAGACTACGCATCAGTACTCCATTGTTCAAGAGCCCACACATCAGTACTCCATTGTTCTAGAGCCCACACATCAGTACTCCATTGTTCAAGAGCTCACGCATCAGTACTCCATTGTTCTAGAGCCCACACATCAGTACTCCATTGTTCTAGAGCCCACACATCAGTAGTCCATTGTTCAAGAGCCCACACATCAGTACTCCGTTGTTCAAGAGCCCACACATCGGTACTCAATCAGTATTCCATTGTTCTAGAGCCCACACATCAGTATTCAATTTTTATAGAGACCACACATCAGTAATCCTTTGTTCTAGAGCCCACACATCAGTACTCCATTGTTCTAGAGCCCACACATCAGTACTCCATTGTTCAAGAGCCCACACATCAGTACTCCATTGTTCAAGAGCCCACACATCAGTACTCCATTGTTCTAGAGCCCACACATCAGTACTCCATTGTTCAAGAGCCCACGCATCAGTACTCCATTGTTCTAGAGCCCACACATCAGTACTCCATTGTTCAAGAGCCCACACATCAGTACTCCATTGTTCAAGACCACACACAACGGTACTCAATCAGTATTCCATTTTTCTAGAGCCCACCCTCTTCAAGTTTACTAACATTGTTCAAGAGCCATCACATCAGTACTCCATTGTTCAAGAGCCACCACATCAGTACTCCATTGTTCTAGAGCCCACACATCAGTACTCCATTGTTCTAGAGCCCACGCATCAGTACTCCATTGTTCTAGAGCGCACACATCAGTACTCCATTGTTCTAGAGCCCACACATCAGTACTCCATTGTTCTACATCCCGCACATCAGTACTCCATTGTTGTAGAATTCACACATCAGTACTCCATGGTTCCAGATCACACAGATCAGTACTCCATTGTTGTAGGACCATTAATCCTATACCATTAATTAAGGATTCCATGACAGAATATTTAATGGTTCTAGACATGAAACATAAGTGTTCCACTCTTCCAGGACTAAAACCAGTGATGTTTCATTGCAATAGGATTCATATTGTCAATGGTCTCTTAATCTAGAACACCACTTCTTGGAGTTGCAGTCTTCTAGAGCCCAAGCATCAGTATTCCATTATTGTACGACCCTAATAAATACTGTAGTTCAGGACCCTAGGCCTCAATGTTATATTGTTCTAGAGATGAAGAATTAGGGCGAAATGTATGAACGGGGCTCCACCAGTTTTCAGTGCCAATGATCCTTTGATCTAGAACATCATTTCTTGGTGTGACCTACCTTTCTTCTAGAGCCCCGGAATTAGTATTTAGTTGTTATAAGACACCCAATAGATAGTTTTGGACTCAATAGATATGTTGATCGAGATGAATTATTTGTGTGATATTTTCCTGGAGACAATAAGCAACAGTGGCGCATTGTCCTGGACCAAGAACCAATATTTCATTGTTGTAGGGCCAATAGTAACAATGTCCCATTAATTTAGGACTCCATGAAACCATATTTCATTGTTTTACTGGTCTTATTGTTTCATTGCAATAAGATCCTCAGTGTTAGGCTATGTCTCCATGGCATAGCAATACGACTGTATTTTTGGCAGTTTTAGGATTTTAAAACCGCCAAAATACGATCAGTCAGGGAGCCCCATAGACGGCAATAGAAAAAATGAGAACCGACTGCGTTTTTTTGCGCAAAACATGACAAAAATTGCGGTCCTGCATCGGAAAAAAAATGGTCAACGTTCTTTATGTCCGATGCAGTGTAGACCTAGCCTTAAAGGGGTATTCTCGTTTCATCATTTGGCAGCCGTTTATACTGGTTGCTAAGCAGAGCTTGTGAAATGGAGGGGCGTGTTTCTTCTTCCAGCGGGGTGTATCTTCTCTCTCTACAGACATGCCCCAAATTGTGCACGTGAGAATTCATTATGTGTGAGCCGGGGGAAGGGAAAGGTTCTCGCCTGTCTTTGGAAGTGAAAAGCTAAGTGTAACTTCATAGTGTATATCTACATTTCTCGCTCTCTCTACATACTTTATAATTAGAATGGGCATTTGACATTCAGGACTCTGGGAAAGATGGGTGATTTTTTTTTCTGTCTCTCGCTCTGTCACACACAGTGATATATCCCTCATATTATTACACCTCTGACCTCTACAGATCTGCAGAACAAAACTATACACTTTATCTGTTTGTGCTTACATGGGACTGCACATAATCCCTCTCTCTGCTGCAGGATCTCTGATTGCTGTCAGTGATAAACCTTGCACGCATACGTCGCACCTACCACTGATCACTGTCAGTGACAAACCCCGCACGTCGCTCTCGTTCTCTCACATCCCCCCCGGCCGCTCCCATCCGCGACCTGTGTCCTCCATCTCCCTGAGATGCGCGTTCCCGATTATGACCGGGGGTGGGACCTGGGCGTAACCCGACCGGAGCTCTCACTTCGTTCCCAAGCACTAAACAAACAGCCCGTTCTCCTAAACCATAGAACTTTGCTTATGGTAACCAAGGACAGACGTGCTTACATTTTTGGTCCCTCCTTTTGAACTATGATCTTCGTAGCGAGAAAACCCCTTTAATGTTTCCTTCTTCTATAACATCATTTCTTCATGCCCCTCTCTTCTAGAGCACAAGCATTCCATAGTTGTATGACCCATTGAGATGTTCCCACTATAATATGTTCAACGTGGGCATGTCCGTGGAGAGAACGTGTTCGTTTCCTTCTTGAAAATTCCGCACTTACAAGAGTGAAAATTCCACGAGGAAACGGCGTGGACTGCCTGAGGCACATTTCTGCCTTGTATGCTTTAGTATTTGATGGTGCGTTAAAGACTCGAAGAATGGATATGTCAATGCTTTGCAGGCGCGGACTGTGCGCACCAATAAACACTTTTTACATGGTAATCTATGTCAAAGTGTTTAAAGGTGTTTTGGACGCTTATTTAGGGGTGTATTGGGAGCGAAGGACATGGCAAAATAAGCATGAAAAAAACATTGTATGAACATACCCTAATAGATCATTCAGGACTCTAGGGGCCACATGTCCCATCAGGGTGGCACCATTTTTTTGGTGTATTTTGCGGCAAAAAACTGTTCACGCCCTATTCTCTATATTAATGATCTGTAGTACACAAAACTAGGCACATTATACCCCAGGCACGACACATTTGAATGCGCCTCAAATATGGGTGCATCAAATATGCTAGCTAGATATGCTGTGCGCCTAAATTATGCTAGGCGCATCAATTCTACCATGTAAGTTAGACCAGACACCAGATTTTTGACAGGTTCATTCACTCATTCAGGCGTACTATACACTCATTTAATGTGCCTTAAGGCTATGTTCACACGGCTTAACTGCGGGGCATAATTACGCCCCGCAATTACGCCGTGTGGCCGGCCCATAGAAAGTGACATGTGAATTATCTCACCCCTCGGCGTATTCGCCGAGCAGGGAAAGGAGACGTAATCCATAGTTCTCTATGAGAACTGTGGATTACCGTAGTTACCAGGACGGATTCAGCCCGTAATTGGCGCACTCCGGCGCGTCATTAGTGACCGAGTTACGTCCCGCAGATGGCCGTGTGAACATAGCCTAAAACTGACGGGCGGCGCCTGTTTTCTGACATGTTGTTCTAGGTCACGGGTGTCAAACACAAGGCCCGCGGGCCAAAACCGGCCAGCGGCCTTGTGTTTTCCAGCCCTCGGCCCCCCACGATCTCTCTGATCTACTTACATGGGCAGATATAACTGTCATCTACAGGGGGCTTTATACCCACTTATCTACCTACAAGGGTCTTATGTACCTATCTACCTATGGGGGGGCAAAATATATTCTGCCTGGTTGCCCTCAAAGGGCTAATTATAATAGCAATACTGTACAAATGTAACAGTTAAGGTTGAGTTCCATTTACACAGTTCTAAAATTATGTTGGCTCTTTAAGGCAGGGGTCCCCAACGCCAGTCCTCACGCCCCACCAATAGGTCATGTTTTCTGGCTTTCCTTAGCATTGCACAGGTGATTTCATTATGCTGCATGGGTGATATAATTATTGTCAGTGCATTCTGTTGGATATCCTGAAAACATGACCTGTTGGTGGGTCCTGAGGACTGGAGTTGGGGAACACTGCTTTAAGGTACGCCGTGAGGCTGATGTGGCCCCCGGTGAAAACGAGTTTGACACCCCTGTTCTAGGTCTCAATGGCATATTGTTCTATTTTTCTAGGAATCTAAGCACCATTAGTCCAATGTCTTTAGACCCCAAGTATTGATATTGTATCGTATTAAGGCCTGAGACATTGATGTTCCATTGCTCTAGAACCCCAAATATCCCTGATTATTGTTCTTTTACCTAAAACATCAATGGACAATTGTCGTTACGCTCAATGGGACTCATGCATGAAAACTATCTTGGTGTAAGACTTTCTTTGTTGCCCACAGCCACCAATCAGAGCTCCTCTTTCATTTCATATAGTGCTCTGGAAAAATTAAAGGGGAGCTCTATTTGTTTGCTATGGGCAACAAAGAAAGTCTTGGACATAGACAGTTTTCATATATGTGCTCCAATGTAATCCATCCACAGCTCTAGGGGTCAATATTCTATTGTTCTACAAACCCATAGATCAGTAGTGCATTTTTGTGAGGGTCATATAGTCATCAAAATGTTGTGTTGCAAATATTTCAGCCAAAAGATAATGTGATAGCATTTTCCTTGACCACATAAAAACCACTGCTCAAGGGAGAAGCTTTGGTGACCGTTATATTTCTCACCTTGTAAATGTCAGAACTAACAGAGTTGGTGTCTGGGCAGGTATTTTCTATGACTTCATACACACAGTGCGGGAGTCTGCAGGCGTGGGGGAATCTCCTTTCTGAATATCAGCACGTGTTTTATTACCAGTAATTATGAAACTTGATATGAGGAATATCCCTTAGAAATGACACGGGATCACAGACTGGTATTTCTTGGACTTGTTCAAGAAAGGGAATTCCCTTGTGTCTCTAGATGGTTCTTTTACTCCTGTACGGATGAGTTGGGGAAACCCGCTAGACACATCTTATTACATTCTCAAAATAAACAGGCTCCTCAGCCTCTTATTTTATTTTTTAGCACAATGATTTTGAGCTGTTTTCTTGGTACATACTATGGCTGTTGGACTGGCTCACCAGACTACCGGTGGATCCTCCAGTGGGCACAGGCTCTTACAAAAAGTCACCCCTAATACAACAGTGCGTTATAGGTCAAACCGAGACATTGGAGACTATTACTTGCCACTAAAGTCTATGGAGGGTGAGAATGGCCTACTAGGCTATCAGAGGATCGTCTAGTGGGTACAGGCTTTTGTCAAAAATGACCCCTAATACAATAGTGCTTCATAGGTCACAGCAAGACTTTGGAGACTATTACTTGCCACTAAAGTCTATGGAGGGTGAGAATGGCCTACTAGACTACTGGTGGATCCTTCAGTTGGCAAGGGCTCTAACAAAAAGACACCCCTAATACAACAGTGCTTTATAGGTCAAACTGAGACATTGGAGATATCACTTGCCACTACAGTCTATTTGCTTCTAAATGGAGGGTGTGATTGGCCCACCAGACGATTCTCTAGTGGGCATAGTCTCTTATAAAAATGACCCCTAATACAATAGTGCTTCATAAGTCAAGTCAAAACTTTGGAGGCTATTACTTGCTACTAAAGTCTATGGAGGGTGAGAATGACCTAGTAGACTACCAGAGGATTCTTTAGTGGACACAGGTTCTTACAAAAATGGCCCCTAATACAATAGTGCTTCATAGGTCAAACCAAGACTTTAGGGGCTATTACTTGCTATTAAGGTCTATGGGGGGTGAGAATGGCCTACTAGACTACCAGAGGATCGTCTAGTGGGTACAGGCTTTTGTCAAAAATGACCCCTAATACAATAGTGCTTCATAGTCAAAGCAAGACTTTGGAGACTATTACTTGCCACTAAAGTCTATGGAGGGTGAGAATGGCCCACTAGACTACTGGTGGATCCTCCAGTGGGCACAGGCTCGAACAAAAAGTCACCCCTAATATAACAGTGCTTTACAGGTCAAACCGAGACATTGGAGATATCACTTGCCACTACAGTCTATTTGCTTCTAAATGGAGGGTGGGATTGGCCCACCAGAAGATTCTCTAGTGGGCATAGGCTCTTATAAAAATGACCCCTAATACAATAGTGCCTCATAAGTCAAGTCAAGACTTTGGAGGCTATTACTTGCCACTAAAATCTATGGAGGGTGAGAATGACCTAGTAGACAACCAGAGGATTCTCTAGTGGACACAGTTACTTACAAAAATGGCCCCTAATACAATAGTGCTTCATAGGTCAAACCAAGACTTTAGGGGCTATTACTTGCCAGTAAAGTCTATGGAGGGTGAGAATGGCCTACTAGACTACCAGAGGATCCTCTAGTGGGTACAGGCTTTGGACAAAAATGGCACCTAATATAACAGTGCTTTATGGGTCAAGCCAAGAATTACAGACTGTTACTTGCTATTAAGGTCTATGGGGGGTGAGAATGGCCTACTAGACTACCAGAGGATCCTCTAGTGGGTACAGGCTTTGGACAAAAATGGCACCTAATATAACAGTGCTTTATGGGTCAAACCGAGATATTGGAGATATAACTTGCCACTACAGCCTATTGGCTCCTAGATGTAAGGTGGGATTGCCCACCAGAGGAGTCTCTAGTGGTCACAGTCTCTTACAAAAATGATCCCTAATACAATAGTGCTTAATAGGTCAAACCAAGACTTTTGAGACTTTTACGTGCCACTACAGTCAATGGAGGGTGAGAATGGCCTACTAGACTACCGGTGGATCCTCCAGTGGGCACA
Source organism: Phyllomedusa bahiana (assembly GCA_025379985.1). Classification (NCBI taxonomy): domain Eukaryota; kingdom Metazoa; phylum Chordata; class Amphibia; order Anura; family Hylidae; genus Phyllomedusa; species Phyllomedusa bahiana. The sequence goes on along the minus strand of JAODAL010078666.1, from coordinate 3,747 downwards.
GGCTCTTATAAAAAGTCACCCCTAATACAACAGTGCTTTATAGGTCAAACCGAGACATTGGATATATTACTTGCCACTACAGTCTATGGAGGGTGAGAATGGCCTACTAGACTACCAGAAGATCCTCTAGTGGGTACAGACTTTTAACAAAAATGGCCCCTAATACAACAGTGCTTTATGGGTTAAGCCAAGACTTCAAGCCTATCAATTGCCACTGGGATCTATTTGCTTATAGATATAAGGTGGGACTGGCCCACAAGACCACCAGAGGATCCTCCACTGGGCACAGGTTCTTACAAAAATTTCCCCTAATGCAATAGTACTTTATAGGTCAACCTGAGACTTTGGAAATTTTAACTAGGTTCTATTTTCTCATAGATGGAGGATGGACCCAAAGATCCCCAGTCAAACACTTAAAGGGGGATTCACATTTTATTGACTAGCTTTTAACATGTCATGGGATTACCAATAAATACATTTAGATGTAATGTGATGTGTGGCTCCTGGTCGTCTGGCAGTGAGATAATCCGAAAGGGGAAATCTATGTTGAGCGTTGATGTTGCACAATACAGTTTTCTGTATTCAGCGTATTGCTGAGCAAGGGCTGCGGTGAACTCAAGCACCCAAGGTAACCCTACTCCTCTGTGGTCTTACCCACTGTTGGAAGTGCTAGGCTCGAGTTTCTGTTCAGGCTGTGGGTGGGTCTACAGCTGTGATTGGCATATTAGCTCTGCTATATCTATCTGAGCTTGTTACGGTAATCTGAATGCAGGATGTTTGTAAACTGTAGTGCTCAAGCCTACAGAGTAAAGGGTAAAGCTTGTCATTAACTTAGATAAACAAGCTCCTGTGTTGGCGATCAGACTCAGCAGGGAGTGGCTCAACATGGTTGGGCGGGAGCAATCAGATAAGAGAGAAAGCAGGAAGAAGTGGTCTGTAACCAAGAGAAACTTGTATACACTAGTAGTAGTTATCTCTTAAACAAAGCAAAATCAAAACATCTACAGTTGAAACCAGAAATTACATTAGAAGCTTTCAAACACATGACATCATCATATGGGCGGTCCCAAATTGTTTAAAGGCAGAGTGATAATAATGTATATAAACTTCTGACTTTGCAGAAAGTAATAAAAATGCCTTAAAAAATTCTCTCTCATTATTCTGGCATTTGGCAAATATAAATTATTGTGGTTCCTAATTGACCTAAAACGTGGAAGGTTTATCCTGATTTCATGTCAGAGAGTGAGAAAAACCTGCAGATGGGGCTTTTTATATAGTGGATGGAAACTTCTGGTTTCAACTGTATGTGTTTAGTAATAGTCTTCATATACCTTTCCCTATATGTTAGACGCTAATCATTGTGGTGATAAAACTCCTTTAACTAATTGAACTACAGAACTAATATACGGTGATGGCAATCTCAGGTTCTCCTGAAAGTGTCAGGTGCTACATTGTGTTTACATATTACGCTGCACCCATTTGTAGAAGGGTTCAATGTGTTTCCAAGCCATGATGTAAGGGGCCAACCAGTGTCTGCAAGATGGAAGATAAAAATGAGCCCTCCATGGTCTGTTGCCTGGTTCTGCCACCTGGGCAGAAGGGCCTGGCATCTGTATTTTTACCTCCACACCCTTTTCCTGACTCAGGACAATTCTCCGTCCATTTGATGACAATGCAGCTTAGAAGGGTGGGGTTCTGCACAGACAGCAATGGGCATATGGCCCTAGCTGGACCCTCTTACCCCAAGGGCCGCATAGTAGGTCCATGGTATGTACTCCCTTAGTGCCAACGAATGCATCACAAAGTACATCTCAAGTTACTATGTAGTTCCAACCTTACACTTCTCATAAAAATGACCAGAAAGGGAAACCTCTTGACAGGACAAAGTGCATTTATTGTCTTTTTGTATTATACTGCCTGGTTTTATTATCAAAGGCCACTAAAACAACTATAGGTTGTTATTCAGCTTGCATTGAAAAAAAGTTAGGGTGTGTATACATTCAGAAATATGGTATGTAATTTAATATATACAGTCACATTTCGTGCTTTGGGGATTGGAATATTTTTGATGTGTTCAAATATCATCAAACAAGTTGAGTTATGATCACAGGATGGAAATGGAAATTCAAAGTCTGGCAGTGTTACAGCGCCACACATAGGAGTGTGACTGTGTCTGGTACTGCATTCAATCCCATTTTATTAAATGGGGCTGACGTGCAGCATCAGGGAGAGATGTCTGAATGGCTGAACCTCTGTGACTGTGTGCACAATGAAGTAAATGTTGTAGAAGGGATGATGCTACCCAGGCTGGAGTTGTGAGTTGGGGCTGCTTTTCATAGAGAAAGGCAGATAAAGAGAGGCAGAAAGCAAGAGGCATGTGCAATATGTGAAGATATGTACACTACTTGTTTAGTGGGCCTCAAGAATCAACTCCACTGATAGGCCCCAAAAATCAGTACCACTGGTGGGCCCAATAATCAACTCCACTGGTGGACCACAAGAATCATCTCCACCGGTGGGCACCAAGAATCAACTCCACTGGTGGGCCTCAAGCATCAACTTCACTGGTGGGCCTCAAGCATCAACTCCACTGGTGGGCCCAAGCATCAACTCCACTGGTGGCCCCAAAGTTCAACTCCACTGGTGGGCCCAAAGAATGAACTCCAATAGTGGCCTCAAGCATCAACTCCACTGGTGCCTTCAAGGATCAACTCCACTGGTGGGCCCCAAGAATCAGCTTCACTGTTGGCCCCAAGAATCAGCTCCACTGGTGGCCTCAAGCATCAACTTGACTGGTGGGCCCCAAGAATCAGCCTCACTGGTGGCCCCAAGAATCAACTCCACTGGTGGGCCCTGAAAACCAACTAAACTGGTGGGCTCCTAGAAACAGTTCCATTGCTGGCCCCAATTCAACTCCACTGGCGGGCCCCAAAAGCCAACTCCACTGGTGGGACTTAAACACAGTCCGACTCTGATGCTACTCCTTTATTTTGCTGATTGGTGTGGGCCCCAGGGGTGGTGGGACCCCTCACTAATCAAACATTGCTGGCCTAAGGGGGACATGTATGAAAACTGTCTAGGTGTAAGACTTTCTTTGTTGCCCATAGCAACCACTCAGAGCCCATAGCAACCAATCACAGTCCATGGCAACCACTCAGAGTTCCCCTTTCATTTCATATAGTGCTCTGAAAAAATGAAAGGGGAACTCTGGTTGCTATGGGCTCTGATTGGTTGCTATGGGCTCTGATTGGTTGCTATAGGCAACAAAGAATGTCTTACACGTAGACAGTTTTCATACACGTCCCCATAAGTCTTACTTGGTGGTATAAGACATGAATCCAATCTAATAGTGACCGGTGTATTATAAATAAAGTTTATTGAAACAAGCTCTCGATGTGTTCCTATTGTTTTTTTTTTATTACACTCTGTAGGTTCCTATTTTTAATTAAACTCTTTGTTACCTTAAAAGAGATTATGGTAACCATGACTACAAGGAACATAGAGCTTGTTTTAATAAACGTTATGAACAATAGATGGACAACCCCGTTAAGAAACAAAACAAACTCTCCATAGGTTCCTATTTTTTTTTTATAATACTCTCTATATGTTTCTATTTTCCATCCAACTCTTTGAAAGATGTCAGTAACCATGGCTACAAGGAACGAGAGTTGTTTTTAATTAATTTTTTTGTACAAAGGGCAAAAACCCAAAAACGAGCAACCAAAAATTATAAGGGAAAATTTTTTT
>JAODAL010078665.1:0-12835 GCA_025379985.1 Phyllomedusa bahiana | reverse complement strand
CCTCCCCCCGGGGCAAATGCCCTTTTTTCCCCTTTTGGTCAGCCCGGGGCCTGGGGGAATACTAAACTGCGGGTTTTCCCCCAGAATAAAACATGTTTTCTATCTTCCAGCAGATTCTAGACAGTTCTATGTACCGCGCCCAAAACCGGGGCGGCAATTGTAAAATACTTGCCGGAGACTAGCCTTTAAAAAACACTGATCCGAGCTAAGTCCAGAGGGACAGGCTGCTGGGTGGTTTAAGAGGAATTGGCAAAGACGCAATTGTCATATGCGAAGAGTACTGTGCTGTTGGAAACCCCAATTTTTCGAATCTTCCCCACGCCATATAACGCTCCCCCTAAGGACAATCTCCCTTTTTGGACCTCATTGCCCCCACTCAGCCAACCCCGCATCGTCGCCGTATGACGAGGGCAAACACCCCGAAACGGCTGTATCGGGCATTTTTGCTGGTTGGAAAAATATCACTTTTGTTTCCAAAGCCCAGGGGTCAAAAGAAATTGAGATTTGTTAACCCCCCAATAAGGGGCTGGCTTCTAAACCCTTTTTTTCCCCCTAATTTCCTTGTGAGTGCAGATGCTTCGTGGAGTGCAAAAGGCAATTCGAATCCCAAAACCCCTATATGGCGCTCTCCCTAAGGAGAGATCTTCCCTTCCTCTGCTGGAAACTTGTCTACCTGTACCTTGTAACGTGCTATCCAGTTTAGGGGCCATGAGAAAAACCCCTGCAAAACCCAAGCGAGAATCCGTGGGGTTTCCCCCTGCCCTACCCCCCCAGGGGAGTTCACCCTTCTGTAGTGAATGTGGACTAAATGAAGCTAATTCTATGCTGTCTGAGGAGGAGATCCTCCTGCTGCATCACATCACCTCCAGCTGATAACTTATATTGCACTTAAAATCCCATAGTCTGCTATCTAATCTGCGGCCCACACACATTCCACAGCTTCAGCTTTTATCATTTTATTAGCCGGCAAATTGCATGTAAGTATATAATGAAAGCAGAAGGAAACGTCTTCAAGGACACAACCATGAACGTCTTATGGACGAGCCGACAAACCCACAAATCAATAAATGGGCTTATCCCCATTTAGTTACTGACCGCTAATTAATATCCACATTATCATCCTCCCACAATTCCCTGCACCTCCTATTAGGAAGGAACCTAGAGTTATATTCAGTCTCTTGCTTCAACAAATATTTATTGCTCAATCTACTGAGAGTGGGAATACAAGTAGTCCATGAAAGTAATGTCCTACAGTGCAAACAATGGCACACTATTTCCTATCCATACAGTTCAGTGCCCATATAAATATGGTTATATGGTACCTGAAGTACTGTAAAAGTGCCAAACAGTGCAATATGAATCGTGTCGCACAGTGCTAATATAAATACACCTGACAGTTAGCTGAATTAATACTGCCACCCATTGTTTAATTGGATAAAGCCATATAGTATTCCTCTGACTCTATAAAGTCTTAGTAGGGTAACATACAGTGCTCCACGATACAACTTGGCAATAACCCTTTAGGGCAGACCTGCAGAACTTGGCAGAATGTCCGGGCTAAAATCACTCGGGTCTGTTTCTGGACTATCTGGAAAAGCCCCCTGACTCCTCAAGAAGGCCCCCCGGATTCTTATTTGAGGACCACTGCAGACTGACAAAAAATCCTTTGGTGGGCGACATGCGACCTTAGGGCCTATACAGGGGTCCTAAACCTAACTAGCATTCATAGTGTCCAATAGCAAAATGAGACAGGTCCTTACCACCTAAACACAGAAAACCTAAAGGGGTTGTCTCATTATAACAGTTGGCAATGTTTTCTGCTGGTTTTCCAACAAGCTTTAAATGGGGGCATTTCTCCTCCCAGCAGGTAGTATCTTCACTTCTGCAGAAACGCCCAGTGTGCACGTGAGGGGGTTCTTCTGTGTGAGGTGGGAGAAGGGAGGGGTTCTAGTTCATTGAAATCACTGAACTGAAAAAACTAAGTGTAACTCGATAGTGTATTTACATTTTTCGCTCTCTTACATACTTTATAATTAGAATTATATTTTACATTTAGGACCTGGAAAAATGGGTTGTTTTTTTTTTCTGTCTCTTCACTCACACAGTGATATATCCTGCAATTTTTTACACCCTGACCTATACAGATCTGCGAACAAAAACTATACACTTTAAAACTGCTTGTGTTACAGGAACTCACATCTTCCAAAGTGGTTTAGTGGGCCCCCACAAAAATTTTTATGGTATCACAGAATTTTTTCATGGGGGCGCCAATTAAACTGCACCCTTTCATGGAACTGCTGTGTTTTCTGTTTACTGGGACTGAATATAGATTTAAGGGATTTCCAATGTTGACTCCCTCTTACATGGGTCTCTCTCGTCCATGCATGCCGCTGCTTGTACATACAACCCCCTTCACATTCCCATCTGCGACTTGTTCATTCCATCTTCTTAGCCTGCGCGTTCTCGTCCGCGACCTGAGCGGGAAAAGAACTCAGCGACGCCATTTAAAAATTAATGGGGCGTAACCCGACCTGGGCTCAGACACCGTTGCTAAACACAAGTGAAGCAGCCCATTCTCTTAAACCATAGCACTTTGCTAGTGGTAACCAAGGAGGGATATGCTTAGATTTTTGCTGCCCTCATTTTAAACTATGATTTTCGTAGTGAGACAACCCCTTTATAAGGAAGCGATAATAAAAGTGGTTTAGACCTTGATCTCTGTGTGCTGAGTAGTGTTGATCGAACCGTTCGAGAAAAGTTAAGTTCGAGTTGAACTTCACGATTATTTAGAACTCGAGCCGAACCGAACATTTTACTGTTCATTCGAGTAAGTGTTCGAGATCGACATGCCATTTGACGCGCTATTTTAATAGTTTTCGTGTTCGAAAATTGGCGTCGCCGCATCAGTTTTTAGGCGCATTAATCAGTGTAAAGTGCGCCAGAAAGTCCGATCCTCTCAAACATCTGGCGTCAGGTATACCTTGCATAGTAAACAGAATGCGCCTAAAAATGCGCATTGCACTTGTCGCAGCACATAGCTTATTATTGGTAGTGAATGTAATGCGCCTATCGAGGTGCATTGTGCAACGGAGGCGCATAACATATCATTACTAGTTGATGTAATGCGCCTCGATAGGCGCATTGTGTTATGGAGGCGCACAGCTCATAATTTTGAGGCACATTACAATGTGTCGTGCCCGATGTATAATGCTCCTAATGTTGGTGTACTGTTATGGATGGTAATTACAGCTTCTCCTCACCTGTATAGGTATAAAAATTACCCAGAACATCTTCTCCCATTGACTTTAATGGGGTTCGAGTTTCAGTCGAACCTCGAACCGAACACACTAAAGTTCGAGATTCGACTCGAACATTTTACTGTTCGCTCATCACTAGTGCTGAGTTATTTTGGGGGCACCGAATTTACACTGTTATACAAGCTGTACACTGACTACTTTACATTGTGTCAAAGTTTCATAACTCCAGTGTTATCCCATGAAAAGATACAATACAAATATTTACAAAAATGTGAGGGATGTACTAACGTTTGTGAGATACTCTATACATTTACAGGCAGGGTTAAAGGGAATCTGTCGCCAATTGTTTTCTTTTACTTATTAAATCAAGCCCCTGATCCATATTATTTTCCTCAGTCGTTTTTATTTCCTGATTGTAGATTTCTCTATTCGGCCGTCTATATATGATTGTGGGGAAGACATTCTTGCTTGCACTGCTTTAACAGCAGTCAGAGAGATACTTTACAGCAGCTTCATGCCCATAGGATTCTTAAGAAGAGATTCTGTCCCAAAGACTTGTATAGGAGAGTTGTCACTGTGCAGGGAGGGGAGAGGGGGAGCTGTGACATCTCCTCTTGTGACTGGTAGATTGTGTTATCTGTACACAATGGTGTCTCCTTTCAGTTTGACCCTCTTTGTGCTGATAATGAGCAGACAACTGAGAATCTTTCTCAACAGAACAGGAAGTGTCAGACCATTATTAGGCTTAGTGGCCAAAGTGAAAACTGCAGGACTTAAGAATTATTACAAAAATACCGAAAGTGAAATGGAAAATTAAAAAAAAAACATAACCACAAATTTCTAAAAAAAAATGTGTTCGGAAAAAAATGTGAGTTAAACAATAAGTCATTTATTGATGACACATTCTCTTTAAGATGACTAAGCATCTTAGTTAGGACAGAAGGTTTATTTCACCATGCTGTCATAGCAGCTTCAGGCTATGACTATAGCAGTGATTAGCATATTTAGCCCCTGTGTAACTAGCTGAGCAGTTTCAGAGACATAAGTGCAGGAGATTTAATCTGTAAGTAAAAAATACAGACCTCTGAGGAGTGAAAACAATTGCTTTTCAAAAGTAATTAATCTAATCTTGTTAGAGATAAAGACTCTGCTTCGTTCGACCATGGTGATGTCACTCCCTGCTCTCTGTTTAATCTGGATGGGATATATGGACGGTAACCTAGAGACATTTATGTGCACTCAGAGCAGATAAAATCTCTTTTATCTCTTGATCAGGACAATATCAAAAGAGCAATGTATTTAGTAAAAGCCCTCATTTTACTGTCTCCACATGTTGAAAACTAATCATTGTAATGAAAAAAACCCTTTAACTCGTCTTTTGGCGTCAGGCATTTCAGGTCGTTCGTCTGCAGCTACGTGTTTTGGCTTCGCTGCAGACATCGGAGCTTGTGGCGCCCGGGCGCCACAGCAGTGCTGGGATCGCGGCTGTTCTACACAGCCCTGATCCCAGAGCATCGCCTGCGAGCACCGGGTAGCGGGGGGAAACTCCGCATCCCGGTGCTTTAACCCTTATATTGCAGGGGATCGTCACCACAGCACAATCGAAGGGATCCCCTGCTCTTTCGGGTGATCGGAACACCCAGTGACCAGACAGAGCCCGGGGAACGGCTGCACAGTCAGCCCTGGGGACCTAGAGTGGCCCCAGAGCTGTCTGTGTAACAAGACAGTGCCCAGGACAGACTGTGTGCTGCCCTGATCACTGCATGTGTCAGACTGACACAGATTATAATGTATTAGCATATATGAATATGGACACACAAAGATGGACACACACTGGACCTCATCTTCACCCGCCTCTGCCCCCTATCTGACATCTCTAACTCCCCCCCCCCCAGAGCTGACCACAACCTGCTTACCTTCACCACTATCTCCTCCCCACCTGCTCCTCCTGTCTCATATCCAGTACGACCCCGCAGGAATCTACAAAACCTCAACCCTCACACACTCTCTGACTCTCTTACACCTCTTTCCACTATCTCCTCATTCAATGACCCAGACGCAGCCACCACTTTCTACAACCATACAATCACCACTGCCCTTGACTCAGTTGCTCCTCTCACACACAACAGAACCCGCAAAATCAACAGACAACCCTGGCACACAGACTCTACCAAACAGCTGAGGCGAGCTTCCAGAATTGCTGAACGCCGCTGGAAGAAAACTCACTCCATTGATGACTTTGCCTTATACAAACACTCACTGCAGACATTTAAGTCCGCACTCGCCTCAGCCAAACAGGACTATTTCACCACTCTCATATCCTCCCTGTCCCACAACCCCAGACAATTATTCAAAACCTTCAACTCTCTTCTCCGTCCACCAGCACCTCCTCCCCCATCCCTCCTTTCAGCAGATGACTTTGCCATTCACTTCCTCCAAAAGATTAACCACATCAGAGAAAGCTTCAGCCCGCAGTCCCCACCACCCTCCCTACCCTTGCAACCTGCTCTTCCCCTTTAACTTGCTTCCCCACGGTCACTCATGACAAGCTCTCCTCTCTACTGTCCAAATCCAACCTCACTACCTGTAGTCTTGATCCACTGCCATCCCACCTCATCCCAGACCTCAGTGCTTCTATCATCCCAGCCCTCACCCATCTCTTCAACCTATCGATAACCTCTGGCATCTTCCCTTCCGCCTTTAAACACGCTACTATCACTCCAATCTTAAAAAAAACAACCCTTGACCCCTCTTCTCTGTCCAACTATCGCCCCATCTCACTCCTCCCTTTTGCTTCCAAACTCCTCGAACAGCACGTCTATCTTCAGCTGTCCTCCCACCTCTCCTCCAACTCTCTTCTTGACCCGCTACAATCTGGTTTTCGACCCCACCACTCTACCGAAACCGCCCTAACCAAAGTCACTAATGATCTAGTAACTGCTAAAGCCTCATGCCACTACTCTGTGCTCCTCCTCTTGGACCTGTCCTCTGCCTTTGACACTGTCGACCATTCCCTCCTGCTACAAATCCTCTCCTCCCTCGGCATCACAGACTTGGCTCTTTCCTGGATCTCCTCATACCTCACTAATCGGACTTTCAGCGTCTCTCATTCTTGCTCCACCTCCTCCCCCTGGCCACTCTCTGTTGGTGTCCCACAAGGGTCAGTCTTGGGTCCACTACTCTTCTCTATCTACACTCTTGGCCTCGGTCAGCTCATAGCCTCACAACGGCTTTCATTACCACCTATATGCAGACGACACCCAACTCTACATCTCCGGCCCAGATGTCACTTCTCTACTCTCCCGATCCCTGATTGTCTGTCCTCCATTACCTCCTTCTTCTCCTCACTACTCCTAAAACTAAACGTGGAGAAAACACAACTCATCATCTTTCCACCGTCCAACTCTACCCCTGACCCTGATCTCTCTATTACAGTCAACGGCTCTACACTTTCACCGGTCCCACAAGTCCGCTGTCTTGGGGTAATCCTAGACTCCGCTCTATCTTTCAAACCGCACATCCAAACCCTGACCTCTGCCTGCCGCCTCCACCTGAAAAACATCTCTCGCATCCGCTCATTCCTCAACTATGACACCACAAAAATGCTGGTCCATGCCCTTGTCATCTCCCGCCTAGACTACTGAAACATTTTTCTCTGTGGCCTCCCAGCTAGCACCCTCGCTCCCCTCCAATCCATCCTTAACTCTGCTGCCCGTCTATCCACCTCTCTCCTCGCTACTCCTCTGCCTCTCCCCTCTGCCAATCCCTTCACTGGCTTCCCATTGCCCAGCGAATTCATTTCAAGCTACTAACCATGACATACAAGGCTCTCCATGACCTCTCTCCTCCATACATCTCTGCCCTAATTTCCAGGTATCTCCCCTCACGCAATCTCCGCTCCTCACAGGACCTTCTCCTCTGCTCCCCCCTTATCAGCTCCTCACACAACCGTCTCCAAGACTTCTCTCATGCTTCCCCCACACTCTGGAACTCACTGCCCCAACACATCAGACTCTCCCCCACTCTCACCAACTTCAAAAGTAACCTGAAAACCCATTTCTTCAGGCTTGCCTACAACCTTCACTAAACTTGTCACAACTTCCCCCTCTTGCGTGTCTGCCCCCCACCTCCTGTCTCTTTCCCCCTCCTTGTAGATTGTAAGCCCTCGCGGTAGGGTCCTCTCTCCTTCTGTCGTGCCAATTGTCATTGTTCATTTATCTTTGTACTCGTTTGACTTATGTATTGTATGTAACCCCTCGATTGTAAAAGCGCCCGGAATCAAAGCGCTTTAAAAATAAATAATAATAATAATAATAATAATAATAATAATGCTAATACATTACTAAGTGTAATAAAAAACATTTAAAAAATGTAAAACATTTCTCCCTTCAGGGGATTTTTAAAAAAAGTAAAAAAAATAAATAAAAAAGTGTAAAAAAAAAGAATAAAAAAAGAAATAAAATAAAAATAAATATTTAATAAAAAATAATTGTGCATATATTACACGCACAAAAAAACCTCCACATATTAGGTATCCACACGACCGTAATAACCTGTAGAATTAATCTAACAAATCATTAAGTGTGAAATGTGAATGGTGTAAAAAAAAAATTTAAAAACTAAATTAAAAAAAAAAAAAATCTGCAATTATTTATATGTGAACTTAAACTATTCCCCCATAAAGAACAACTTGTCTCGAATAAAACGAGGCCCCATCCATCTGTGTCATTGAAAAAATAAAAAAGATACAACAGATGAAACGCGAGGAGGCAAAAACTAAAAAAATGTTCTGGTCATTAACTGCTTTTCAGGCGTTCGGCTTAAGGGGTTAAAGAGTACCTATCAACACCACATAAACACACAAAAAATTTTAGCAGATGAAATTTTAAGACTTTTCTCCAATACATATCATATAGAAAATAAGAGGGTTTACCTTAGTATTACAGTGACACAGGTTTTACTTTCACTTTTCTCAGGCAGGGATCATTATCTAGTAGGATTCCTTCTGTGGGAGGTGCCAACTGTGCAGGGGGAGCTGAGGACATAGCTGCTTGTACAGGTTATTCTGAGTCTCTCACTGTACATACACGGCAGCCGGCACAGCACACTGAGGACATATTGTGACAGGGTTTGCCTGTTGTACCTGTTCAGCCTCCTCCCTCATAACACATAGGCATCTATATTGCACTGCTGCTAGTGTTATAATATCCAGCACAGAAAAAGCAGCCCAGAGCTTACCTGTGTACACACATGATGAAGACTGCTGACTCCCCCCTGCACAATGAACTCTTCCAGCTCAGATGCAGTTATTTTTACACAGCTGTCAACATAGTGATCCACAAGGCTGTCAGGTGCCGACTTGGGCTGACTTCAGTCCTGTCTTAAAGGGCCAGCACTTTTTTTTTTTCTTAAAAACTGAATTACAGGTGAAATGCTTTGATATTCCTAATGAAGCATATCTAAGGAATTGTATTTTCTCCTGTTACTTCATGAGGTTTCCCTGGAGGTGAATGGTCCTCTTTAAGGCAGGCAGAGGGAGAAAGCATGGGACTGCAGCCAAACGCTGTGAGATAAAGGGAGGGACTGCAGGTCACACAGTTAAAAGGCTTGTCATTTGCTTCCAGGGAGAGTCTCAGTTGGAGATGTTTTAGATACAACAGTAGTAAAATTGTCAGTTCCATCGCAAACGTTTCCTTGACCATAAGCCGGCTGTGGCCCAAGGGCAGGCTGCCCCTTACACCGGGCCTACAAACACTCACAGGAGAATAGAGAAAGATGGAGAAAGAGAGAGAAAGCACAGAAGGAGAATTGGGGTATGGTAAAGAGAAAGATAGAAGAAGAAGATAAATTTATGACACAAGCTGTGGTCTGTTGACGGTAGGGTTGAGGGCAAATTCAGGCTATGTCAGCTGGGGAATACATCAAGCACCCAGTAAAGCTGCAGAGTGACTGGTAGCATTGGACCAGTCACAGAAGGGAGTAAGTGATAATCCTTCTCCTGCAAATAGATGAAGAGTATCATAGTAGCTGAAGAGTGAGAGGTTCAGCTGTAAAGGAGTAAAGAGGTGTTCTCCTCCTGGGTGTCTGTGAAGAAGAGTAAGTGCTTCGTGATGTAATGTACTCACACTGGTACTGTAACAGTGACCAGTGAAACATGGGAAGATCCCTGAAGCTGAGAAGACTGTGGATGATTTCCTGTGCCGATGCACTATACATCCCAGCATTTCCAACATCAGTAGGCATGGCTTCTACACACCCTAACAGCACCACATTGCCTGCCTTTGGCACTTTACAGAAGGGTCCTCATTTACAAACACTCTTTACAGGCATCCGGTTTCATTGCAGGTAATGGTGCTCAAATAGCTCTTGGTTAGGTTTGAGAGCACTTTGACTGAAGTTGTCTCTATATTCAGGATGTCCCCATTAGAGTCTTTTGGGAATAACTCTGCAGGTGTTTTCTGGTCTCTAGAATGAACCTGCAGTATCCAAATACCTCCAGATTGCATAGGAACACCACCAGGCACTTGGGGCACATCTGGGGAACATCCAGGGTCTTTTCAGCCCTAACCATAGGGTTAAGATTAGGGTAATGGTTAGGGTTTGAGTAAGGGTTAGGTTGAAGCCAAGTTTTGACCCACGTGTCATAGACGGTACCTAGATGTGTCCCGGATGTTCCTTAGGGTTAGGGTAGAAGTTAGCATTATTTTTTTTTATTTTCACCAAAATTCAGGTAAAATATGTTTTTTCACTCGAATCCAAAGAGCAACACTAGTTTTCGAGGAGGAACAACAATAAAACAAAGGAATATGCATACACAAAAACAAATGCCCCCCATAATAAGGGAGGGTGAGCGGGGAATGCTTCTGTGAACAATTGGACAAAGAAGAAGACCTCCAAGGGGAGCCCCATTTAATATCCTTAGGGAGGGCACCAAATATGATGCCACCAAAACTGGGATGGGGAGAGGCAGACCACTAAAACTCACCCCTCCCATTACGGAAAAAGAGGGCACCAAAAAAAACCTGTAGCATAACCACTGCAGCCCGATGGGACCTAGCACCATGACCCAAGCTTCCTTTTCTCTAACCCACCCTCAACAGTCCAGGGTGCTCCACCACCTACTCAGCATAGTGCCCTACATAATAGTTGCGGCTGGTGGCTGATGCAGCAATTATCTCTCCTTGTTTCAGTCTCAGTTCCCTGGGACATGGGCACTTTGGGTCATAATCTTTACTGTGAGCTCTGAGTCTTAAGCAGGCTTGGACTGGCCAACAGGGGAAACCCCTGGTGAGCCCCTGAGCATGGCAGACTGCAAGTTTCTATTATTACTGCATATACATCCTTAGGAGAAGCAGGAAGGCAGAGAGAAAGAAGCAGAAAGCAAGAGGCAGAGTATAATGTACAATAGCTGTAGGATGGGGCCCCAGAATCATCTCACCTGGTGGGCCCCAAAATTTAACTCAACAGGTGGGCCCCCAGAACTATCTCTACTGATGGATCCCCAGTATGAAATTCCACTGGTAGGCCCTATGAACCCCAGTCCCACACTGGCCTTAAACCAATGGTATGAAGTTGGTCAGTCAGTCAGAAGGCCTGCACTCCAAGGAGTGTTAGCCTTCAATTTTGGCCCTTGCACCAAGGTCACATTGTTACTCTTGTTCCTAATTGCCAATGTCAACTTAACATAGCCCACAGCAACCTATTAGAGCCCATAGCAACCAAACATAGCAACCAATCATAGCCCGTAGCAACCAATTAGAGCCCATAGCAACCAAATAGACCTAAAAGAAACAATCAAAATTTCATAGCAACCAATCAAGCTCAACCACCAATCAGAGCCCTACAACCAATCAAGCCCAAAAAAACCCAATCGGGACTCCCTTTTCATTTCAAATAGTCCGAAAAAAGAGGCGACCTTGATTGGTTTTTAAACATTGTTTGGGTTGCTTAGGCAACAAAGACAGTCTTTCTGCTAGACAGTTTTCATACATAAGGCCCTTAAAGTTTTTTAAGGTGAAAAGTAGTAAAACATAAAAAAGTAATATATTTGATCTGTCTGAATTTATAACAAACAGAATAAGATGATCGTGTCATTTACAGGACACAGTAAACTAAGTCAGATCAAATGATGGAAACTCTTCTTTTTCAACCCTCTAAAATGTTGTTGGTTTTTTTTTTTAATTATTCAGTAGATCATTTGTGACTCAAAATAGTTCTGTTAAATGCACCTTGTGAACAGCACAGTGACTCAATGGTTAGCATAGCCCAGCATGGTGGCTCAGTGCTTAGCATTGTTCCCTTGAAGTGCTGGGGTCCTGGCTTCAAATCCCATCAAGGACAACATCTTCAAGGAGTTTGTCCCCCCTATGCTTGTGTGGTTTTTTTCCCTTCGGGGGGTTTGGGTTTCCCCCCCCATACTCCAAAAAGATACAGTGTAGGGAATTTACACTGTGAGCCCCAAAGGAGACAGGGAGCAATGTGAATAAGACCTTTGTCAGCCTGTGAATATAAACTTTCCCCACAAAACAGCAGGCCATCATAGACAAGTTTTCCCGATCAAGTCATCGTAATAACATATGGATAAAAAGTAACTTTTATTTCTAATCTAAAAAAGGTATTTCCTTAATTACTATTTCGTGACCATACCTAGATAACCACAGCACAGTGATATCTCAGCCAATGCCGCTAGCATGAGACAATTATAACTCACTATTCTGAGGATCTCCGATCACATATATTCTTGAGGTTCTCTGCTGGTCCTTCTAGATGATTTTTCCAATGTGTGTCCATTACTGAAAGAATGGAGTCACAAGTGAGGCATACTGTCCTTTCCCTATCAGACCCCTCAATCTGTCACCTATATAGGTATCACAGAGTCATCGTCCCGACAAGGGCAGCCCCGCTGAAGATCCGATCACCCTAAGAAGACCCTATAAAGCCCCTAAAAAAGGGCTCCACCTTTAAAAAAATTTCGGGGAGTTAAAACATAGGGGAATGTTAAAACTGTCTTGTTCTAAGACTTTCTTGTTCCCCCTACAAAACCCAAACAGTGTTCCCTTTCATTTCTATGGGCTTTGAAGAAAAAAAGGGGAACCCTATTGGTGTCACGGGGGGGCCGGGCTCCGCTCCCCCCGTGCCGCAGGGGGTCCGGGGCGGCGGGTGCACTGCCCGCACACCCCGCTCCTGTCCCGGCCCCAGCGCCATCCCCTTTCCCGTCCCGCGTCCGGGGGAACGCTGTCCCCGCGTCCCAACCCCGGGGGGCCCCGTGCTTTTGGCGCGCGGGGGGGGGGCCGGCTTCTCTAGTTTAAGGGCCCGCGCCCCGATAATTGGTCCCAAATTATCAGGGGGCTGGTTCAATTTTTTGCGGCACGCCCCCTGCACTTCCTGCCAGCCTTGGTGTGCTTAAGAGAGTTTGGTGTTCCTTAGTGTCCGTATTTCTTACCCGTACCAGTCCGTCCGCCACGTTCCAGAACCCGCCCCGCTTGGGCCGCCGCCTGACCTTCTGCCCGCCTTTCTGACCAAAAAACCTCTGCTCCTGCCCTGACCCCTGCCTGTCCCCCACTTCGCCTCTGGGTTAC
>JAODAL010078664.1:0-12835 GCA_025379985.1 Phyllomedusa bahiana | reverse complement strand
CTTTTTTTTCCCCATAGGGATTTGAATGAGGATTTTTAGATCTCTCATTCATAGGAATCAGTACATACTTGTTCTATACGGGTTTCCTATGACAACTGCATCACGATGGGGGGGCGTCCCCACGGGGGCAGGGCCGGGCTCTGACGCATAGAAACCCGAACTTTTCTCTCCCTTCCGGGGTCTGTGGGGGGCGGGAGCTGCACGATCGCCCGATCCTGCGCTGCGCCGCCGACAAGACCGGGGGAGCGATCTCCTCCTCGTCTCTTTTAATTATTCACCCGATCGTCGCGAAAATTTAAAGGGGGTTTAAAAAACCGCCCCCCCCCCGGAGCACCCGGGGTGGGGGGCCGCGCGGGGGATGTCACTTAATATACAGCTGACCCCCGCGCCATCGCGCAAACTCTGCCTTAGAGTTCCCGATCCTCTGGACGATCCAACCCAGGTGCGTAAACCCCCAAACGACCGGGACGAGGATAGGGCCAGGGCGGAAGGTTAATAAAGATTTTGGGGCGAGTTATTGCAAATGGGGGGCCCTACCGGTTTGGGGTATCAGACATATGGGCCAACTCGCGAGGCAGGGAACGGGCTATCTTGTACACAGTTTAAAAGGGCCCAACGGGGTAAAAAGTGCCAATTCCCCCCGAAGGTTTTATAAAATTTCTGTAATCCGTCGGACCCGGGCTTTTCCCATGGGTAAACCCCAGATGACAAGCAAAGTTCTGACCCCGAAACTGATTCAAACTGAAAAGGTCAGTTCCATCGGGTAAACTCGGGGAGGAGTGGGGGGCGGCCCCCCGGGGGAAGGGGGGTTTTTGTTGGAGATTAACAGTTAAAAAAAAAAGGGCTGAAAATTTTTCCCCATCTCTTCCATTGTGGTGCCAGGGGAACCCATCCGCAGACCTATCGGGGTAGGGTGCTTTGAATATGCTTGCCGCAAGTTCTCGCTAGCATCCGCCACATTTTCACATCCGAAAAAACGCCCTAGGGCCGACCGGGAAAATCTTTCCAAAAGCCTAAAACCTTCCCAAACCCCTAGCCAATAGATCTCGAAAGGGTATCCCCCCCAAAGCCTGTTTTGTTGAAGCTCCTCAGGAGACCCTTATGGGGCTTTTGCAGTTGGACGCCTTGTCCTCTTCACCCGAGCCAGCCGATCAAGACCCCCGTATAACACATTTTGGGCCCTCCCACTGGATCAGGGGGGATGAGTAACATTTCTGTATCCTGGACAAAGTCCGAAAATTTGTTCTAATAATCCCACACAAAATGTCCCCAGCAGAGACCTTGAGGCGCCCACCAGCAGACCTAGAGGCAAAAGGGGAGGACCAACAACATAAACAGGCGCGGGTCAACAAAAATTTTTCCCCCACGCTGTAGGGAACCCAAGAAAAACCCCCAGTAAAAACCAAATAAGCCAAGCGGCTATAACATTATGAGGGTGGGAGTAAAAACTGAAACTTTACCCTCCGGGTGTTGTACCCCCAAACATCACAAATTTTGTATGAAGTGTAATTTTTTTTGATATTTTTAAATTGACGAGTAAGAAGCGATGACTTACCCGAGAGTTGTCTAGAACCGGGTCCAACGTTGCATTTAGGTCCCCACACAAACACGCCCCTGAACTAGAGGTGCATTTTCCCTCCACTAGAGGGGACAAAGAAGCCGTTTTGTCCCTTTTTTTGGGACTAAACATTGACTAAGGAAAGAGATGACCCCCTATGTAAAGGATCAAAAGATTTAGCGCCCGTTGATGCAGCCCCAGTTTCCCCGGGCCCTGAGCACTAAAAAAATTATGAAGGGGCATTGCCATTTCCCCCGGACCTGGGACCCCCGACAACTCGCAAAGAACCATGTGGCATAATACTTATTCCGTATATTAGGGACCTTCTTTGAAGTGCGTCTCCTGAAGACAAAGTATTTGGATCGCTTCTGGGGAAAAAGGTAAAGTCCCGGGGGAACCTTTTGCTGGATTTTGACCCTTTTGCGCTTGAAAGAAGCTTAAAAAACCGCCAAAAATCTTACTCACCAAGGGGGGGGGGAGAAGAGGGGGGGGAAAGGGGAACTGTTGGGGCGGGAGAGGGGTGGGGTTAATTACTAAAAACCAAAACACACACCAACCAGAAGGGAAACAAAGCCTGCCCGGGAAATTTTATATCGGCTAACACGACCAAATGCCCTAAACCCAAAAAAAAAGGCTTACCCCCGGGACCAATCCACTGGGGTCAAACAAGCAATTAAAAAACATACAAACGGGGAGTACCGGGCCCTACATCTCCATAGTTGTTTCACAAGGAAAACAATGAGAATTGGGCCAACCTGATATGGGTAGAGCACGAGCCCAGTATGGGGGGGAACCAAAAAGCAAGCCCCAAAAAAAAAAAGGGAAAAAAAAGGGGGGGGGGGGGGGGTGGGAAAAGGGGGAGGAGAGGAATGGGAGGGGAAACGAGGTTTTTAAAAACGTGAAAAATAGAAATTTTAAAAAAAAAAAAAAAAAGGGGGGGAAATCACGACCGATAGGGGTCAGTTAGGAGAAACATATCGTCCATCAAAACCCATAGCCATAAAGCTATTTAGGAATCACAGGGCCGACTCAGGCTATCAAAAGCATTCAAAGATCACTCATCCTGGATTGGAAAGCCACGTAAGCCTGCGGTGCCCCCGACGTCTTTTTCCCCGTCGGGAAAAAAAGCCCGGATGTTAAATTCCTGAAGCACTGATGGGGGGTCATCGGGGAAACCATTGCAAATACCCTTTTCTCCCCCCCTATAAACGAGCAAAGGGAATCCCCCAAAGGGAAGGGATTGGCGCCTTGCAACACAGAAAGGAGGGCTTTTTGGCGCTCTTTGGCCCCGGGCCTGGAGAATCCGAAGGAGGGTAGGGGTGTCTTTAAGAAGAGTTTTCCTGTCGTTGACGAGCATGCGCAGAATTCGTCTTTTCCCGGTAAAAATGGGCCCTGCAAAAGAATCCCGGGTTTTCTTGGATCTAATGTCGGGGGGCGAAGTGCTCTGTGGCTCCGTCGATTTCAAGGGGGAGTTTGGATTTCTTTCCATAGGGGCGTTGAAAAAACTGTGACACCGGAGGAGGGCGTTTTGATGTGACGATTCAGGCAGGCCTCGGACCCATTGTTTTTCCACTGCCCTATTTTTTAAGGTCCTAATGTTGTTGAAGGCAAAAATCTGGGGGATTGTGGGACAGGGGGACTGAAGGCTTTCAATCCCGTGATTAATTGTTGGTTTTTGGGCTAAGGAAGAAAAATTTTAAACTTTAAGGAGGCAAAACAGACTAAGAGAGGATTTCTTGTTTGCATTCGAGATAACTTAGCCAGGCCGATAGGTCATCTTGGGGAAAGGGATAACTGTGTGCTCTGTGTAAATCAAGAGCGTCACCATCTGCGTCCTCCCAGGGACGGATGAGGACCCCATGACAGTAGGAATGTCCCGAAATTAACAGGGAAAGGGGATCAGGTTGCTTCAGGGCCTTCAAGTGGGGGTTTAACTGTATGGTAGGGGGACTAGGCGGGGGGCACGTCACGCCACGGGGCAGTGCCCAGATGTCATAATAGGGAAACACCAACCCGTCAGGGTCCCCGCAGGTACCGTTGGGTCCCCCCAGAGGACCGGTAACCCCCCGGGGAGGGGTCTGTGTAAATGGGGAAATGGCGGCATGCCAGGATCATGCGGTGAGCAGGCTGAGAACGCGTAACGGCACCCGGGCGCAGAGAGGCGTCTTGTCGGGGGTTGCTCCCCCTCCAGTGGGTTTTTTGGTGCTTGGTCCCCAGCGTAGGGGCCAAAATGTGCTAAGACCCCACGGGGGAAAAAAAAGGGGGGCCTCAGCCGGGATGGAGGGTCATTTGCTCCAGTCATTGTGACGATTGAGACCATGGGGCCTGATGGGTTGGTCATCAAAACCTCGGGTATGGCGGGTGAGTCCAAAGGAGATTTTCGAGAGTCCTGCGTCCCACCACCCACCTCCGACCTTTCGGCCCACCGCCGCCGTCCAAAGCGTCGCTTTGCAGAGGCAGCCCCGGGGGCCCCCCGATCGGGTCCCCCCCCGCAAACAGCTTTGGGGCGCTCATGGTCCGGCCGCTCTCTAGGGAGGCCCCCGAAGGACGCGGCACGGCAAACGCAGCGCAGCGCCGGGGGAATGGGGGCGGGGCCAGAGGGAGGGCGCCACTTCCTTCCCCCATGGGGGAATGTCCACTCCATCGCTCTCCGACGCTGCAGCGAGGTAAGCCCGGGGGTTGGAGCGGCAGTGCCGGAGTCCCCCCGAGGCCAAGGGGCAGTCACGGGTGACGGGACGAAGGGGCCCCGTGATCTGTTCTGCGCGCCGTCGCCCCCATTTTTCCCGCCCGCTCCTCGTTTAGCGACGGGCCGGGGACGCTGCATGAAAAAAGTTCCCAAACCCTCTGGGGAACAGGGACGGGTGGAGGACTTTTTGAGTCTTCTTTTTTGAAGCTTTTCCCCCAATTGGTAGCCGGTTTGGGCCCAAACACTGATGAAGAAGAGGGGCTCCGAAAACACCCTCGACGCGGCCCTAGCAGGACAACCCCCCCCCCCAAAAAAGGTTCTTCTTAATATATTTTTAAAACTATTTTTTTAACTAAGTCCACGTATTGTACTACAACAGACAGGTAAATTAAATAAATTTTATTTTCCTATTTCAGTTTTGTAAACTTATTTAAAGCTTTCTCCTGAGCGTTTCCCAGAATCTTTTACTGGTTTTTCCCTGTTTTGCATGTTATGCATCTATTGTATCCACATTTATAAGAGCCTTTTACTGTAAGCCAAGAGTTGGTTGTTTTATTATCACCCAGGGAAAGAATAAAGGCTGAGAGCAAAAAATTTTCCCCCAATTGGGATTTTTTTTGGTACGAACCCCTAAATTATTGTTTACAATTTCCCCAAAATTTTGGGTTTTTTGTAAAAAGGGGAAAAGTTTGTTTTTAAAAAATTTTTTATTTTTTGGGTGGAACTGGGGGCTAAAACGAGGTAAAAAAAAACTACTTTATTGATTTTTTAAGAATTTTTCCCCTCGCTGTTTGGGTTTGGGATAAATTTTTCCCTAAAAATTTGTGAATTCTTGTGATTGTTTTTATTTAGTTTTTATCTGAGTATCCTCAGATTTCAAATTTTTTTTAATGTTTTATTTTGAATGTTCTGTATAGATTTCTTCTGTTTTGGGGAATTCCTTTTTTTTACCAAAAGGAAATTTTTTTTCAATGACGTGTTTTGGGAAATGTGAAAATTTTTGCCATTAAAAAAGAGTTTTTGGCATTTTTTTTTTTCTAAAAGGGGGAAACTTTTAAACCCCCTTTTGCTGGGGTTTCCCTTTCAATGATACTCAAAAAACGTTAAAAGTTTAGGATGCCATTGCCATGTAAATTTTGGGTTAAACTCATTATGTTTAGAAAAATTTAAACAAAAAAAATCGCCGACGTGCACCCCCCCCAAAACCAAAGGAGGTCAAAAAGTACCTCCCTCCCATCTAGTGGGGAAAAAAAAAGGGAAAAATCAACGATAAAAAAAAAGTTTTTCCCAGAAACTCTAAAATTTTGCCAATTAAGGGAGCTTGGCTCCCATAGACCACCTTTTTTTTGTTAAAAGACCCTATCAATGAAAATAGCTTTTAAAAAAAGGGAAATTCACACACAGAATTATATATTCATTGATGGTAGGAGAGTATTTGCTATATTTTTGCTCCAAGACTAAAATCATTTTATTGTGTGGTATAGAGGGATACAATCCACACTCACTAAAAGCCAGTTTCCTAGATTCCAAGGGAACTTTGTCACACGATCCAGGCTTTTGGTACCTTTTATACCTGGTATTGCTAGTACCATGGGCTGCAACAGAGTGTCTAACCATTCTAATAGACTTTCAAAAATTTAATCTGTGCCACTGACGATTGGTCGAAGAGGGGGAGGGAATATGTCCTTATGAATTTTGGGAAATGAATACAAAATGGGTATTGATGGATTTTGAGCAAAGAGTTTTTCTGCTAATTTTTCTGTGATGGCCCCCATGTATATGCCTTGTTCCAGTAATTTACTTAATTTGCCCTGTATGATTTTAGTTGGATCCTTTTGAATTTCTAAATACACTGTGGTATCTTTTAAAAAAATTTCAGTCAACATTCTATACAAGCCCGAGTTTATAAAGACCACTCTACCTCCTTTGTCCACCTGTCTTATTAACAGATCTTTATTATTTTGCAATTGTTTAAGTGCTTTACGTTCACTAAAGGTGATGTTAGAATAACTAGAACATTTTTTTCAGGTGAGCTGACTGCATAGTCTACGTTTTTTTTATAATTGTCTGAGATGGGAAACCCCTTTAATGTTAGCTAATGTGAGAGAGGCCTTCAGTTGCTTTAATTTCCCCCCGGGGTTTCCCATTGGGCCCCTTTCAACTATAAGGCATGTTAAAACGGCTTAATTGTGGGGGGTAATTACGCCCTAAAATTAGGGTGGACGAGGCGGGGGAGCGGGGGTCCGGGACCTCGTCGGCCCCTAGACTACATTACTGCGTGCGAACGCTGCGGTAATTCACATGTCACTTTTCTCCCCCCCCCGGGGGATTCCCGAGCAGGGGGGGAGGACGAACCATGTTCCTATGAAAGTATTACCGTAAAGTCTGGCCGTATTTTTTGCCGTAAATTTGTGCAGAACAAATAACCGTGTAACAGGCCTTTAAAAACCTTTCATTTGGATGACTTTACCTCCCTTTAGGGGGGGAATATTTGTCTTAAATGTTCTCTATTTTTACACAATTTTACTGTGAACTGTTGGAAATCAAACACTTTATAGAGGGTTGTGTTTCCTTTCCGCCCCGAACAGCCTTCTTCTTGAGGTCCAGAAATGCCTGTGCCTGGACATACTTCAAACTCTGTGAAAATCAGACTTTGATAAATCTCTGTTTCTATAAAACAGGACACTCACACCTGACTCTTAGGCTATGTTCACACGGTGTAATTGCGGGACGTATTTCGTCCGCAAACGCTGTGTCTCGGGGGCGGGGTGGGGGGGGTCGGTTATGCCCTAATAATTGACGTCACTTCCTCCCTGCTCGCGTTTTTTGCAGCGGGAGAGGAGACGTCATCCATAGTTCTCTATGAGAACTGTGGATTACCGTAATGACTGGGATTTATCTCACCCCGTATTGAGCGCAGTACGGTGCAAAATACGGGGCGAGATATGTCCCAATAATTGCTGTGTGAACATAGCCTTACTTTAACCTTTATATTTTCTACTTCTAATCCTAAGAGTTCGCATACTCTTGCTAGTCACAGATATGAGAGCATTTCACTCAATAAATGCCCAGATATTTGGGACTCTTTTGTTTGATTTGGTTCTCTTTATCTTCTTTTAGGACCTGTGTGAAAATCTAATGTAGTTTTAGATTAAATGTCTGCAGAAATATAGAAAACTCTGAATGGTTCACAAACATTCAAGCATCACTGTATATTTTTGAGAAATATTCAGCTTAACTTATAATTGCTTGTCATACAAATCCTGCATTTTTCTATGCTTTGGACTCCAATGAGTGGTTCCACTCAGTGACTTCAATCCATCAATATTTACTATCATATAGGAAAGGCTGTCAGTAACTAATTAGGACCGCCCACTGGACTCCTAAGCATATAAAAAACAGGGATTTGTATGATAAAAATTATGCTGAAAGCTTTTCCCATTAAACTGCACATGAAAGTAGTCAGCTTCTTCTGATGTGTAACATACTGCACAATGTTCAGTGCGACAGGTTTCTCTTAAAGGCTGTCATTTAAAAAAAGTTTATATTAGTCAGGAACTTAAAACAGCTTAGAGTTGAAAACTATTGAAAAACCTGAAAAATATGTCCAGAATCTGCTCTTTTGTTGACTTTGTCTCTGCAAAAATGCTTGTTCATGCCCTCATCATCTCCCGCCTGGATTACTGCAACACTCTTCTCTGTGACCTCTCATCTAACACCCTTGCTCCCCTTCAATCCATCCTCAACACTCCTGTTCTCCTCTCTTCCCATTACTCCTCTGCCAATCCCTTCACTCACTACTCGTAGCCCAGCGAATCCACTTGAAGTTAATAATCATGACATACAATGCTCTCCATAACCATTCTCCCCATTACTGCTTCCCCTCACGCAATCTCTGGTCAGACACCAGCTCAGGTATAACCTACAACACCGCCATATAGAGACCACATAGGGGTCAGACACCAGCTCAGGTATAACCTACAACACCACCATATAGAGACCACATAGAGGTCAGACACCAGCTCAGGTATAACCTTCAACACCGTCATATAGAGACCACATAGTGGTCAGGCACCAGCTCAGGTATAACCTACAACACCGCCATATAGAGACCACATAGAGGTCAGACACCAGCTCAGGTATAACCTACAACACTGCCATGTAGAGACCACATAGAGGTCAGACACCAGCTCAGGTATAACCTACAACACCACCATATAGAGACCACATAGAGGTCAGACACCAGCTCAGGTATAACCTACAACACCGTCATATAGAGACCACATAGTGGTCAGACACCAGCTCAGGTATAACCTACAACACGGCCATATAGAGACCACATAGAGATCAGACACCAGCTCAGGTATAACCTACAACACTGCCATATAGACACCACATAGAGCAGTGTTTCTCAACTCCAGTCCTCAAGACCCACCAACACGTCATGTTTTCAGGATCTCCCACAGAATGCACTGACAATAATTATATCAGCTGCACAATAATGTGAAAATCCTGAAAACTTGACCTGTTGGTGGGTTTTGAGGACTGGAGTTGAGAAACACTGACATAGAGGTCAGACACCAGCTCAGGTATAACCTACAACACCACCACATAGGGACCACATAGTCATCAGACACCAGCTCAGATATAACCTACAACAACGCCATATAGAGACCACATAGAGGTCAGACACCAGCTCAGGTATAACCTACAACACCACCATATAGAGACCACATAGAGGTCAGACACCAGCTCAGATATAACCTACAACACTGCCATATAGAGACCACATAGAGGTCAGACACCAGCTCAGGTATAACCTACAACACTGCCATATAGAGACCACATAGAGGTCAGACACCAGCTCAGGTATAACCTACAACACTGCCATATAGACACCACATAGAGGTCAGACACCAGCTCAGGTATAACCTACAACACTGCCATATAGAGACCACATAGAGGTCAGACACCAGCTCAGGTATAACCTACAACACCGTCATATAGAGACCACATAGTGGTCAGACACCAGCTCAGGTATAACCTACAACACAGCCATATAGAGACCACATAGAGCTCAGACACCAGCTCAGGTATAACCTACAACACCGCCATATAGAGACCACATAGAGCAGTGTTTCTCAACTCCAGTCCTCAAGACCCACCAACACGTCATGTTTTCAGGATCTCCCACAGAATGCACTGACAATAATTATATCAGCTGCACAATAATGTGAAAACCCTGAAAACTTGACCTGTTGGTGGGTCTTGAGGACTGGAGTTGAGAAACACTGACATAGAGGTCAGACACCAGCTCAGGTCACATCACGTTACAGTGAATACAGCGTTGATCCAACACCACCATATAGAGACCACATAGAGGTCAGACACCAGCTCAGGTATAACCTACAACACCGCCATATAGAGACCACATAGTGGTCAGACACCAGCTCAGGTATAACCTACAACACCACCACATAGAGACCACATAGAGGTCAGACACCAGCTCAGGTATAACCTACAACACCGTCATATAGAGACCACATAGAGGTCAGACACCAGCTCAGGTATAACCTACAACACCACCATATAGAGACCACATAGAGGTCAGACACCAGCTCAGGTATAACCTACAACACTGCCATATAGAGACCACATAGAGGTCAGACACCAGCTCAGGTATAACCTACAACACCACCATATAGAGACCACAAAGTGGTCAGACACCAGCTCAGGTATAACCTACAACACAGCCATATAGAGACCACATAGAGATCAGACACCAGCTCAGGTATACAATACAACACCGCCATATAGAGACCACATAGAGCAGTGTTTCTCAACTCCAGTCCTCAAGACCCACCAACACGTCATGTTTTCAGGATCTCCCACAGAATGCACTGACAATAATTATATCAGCTGCACAATAATGTGAAAACCCTGAAAACTTGACCTGTTGGTGGGTCTTGAGGACTGGAGTTGAGAAACACTGACATAGAGGTCAGACACTAGCTCAGGTCACATCACGTTACAGTGAATACAGCGTTGATCCAACACCACCATATAGAGACCACATAGAGGTCAGACACCAGCTCAGGTATAACCTACAACACCGTCATATAGAGACCACATAGTGGTCAGACACCAGCTCAGGTATAACCTACAACACCACCATATAGAGACCACATAGAGGTCAGACACCAGCTCAGGTATAACCTACAACACCACCATATAGAGACCACATAGGGGTCAGACACCAGCTCAGGTATAACCTACAACACCACCATATAGAGACCACATAGAGGTCAGACACCAGCTCAGATATAACTTACAACACTGCCATATAGAGACCACATAGAGGTCAGACACCAGCTCAGGTATAACCTACAACACTGCCATATAGAGACCACATAGAGGTCAGACACCAGCTCAGGTATAACCTACAACACTGCCATATAGACACCACATAGAGGTCAGACACCAGCTCAGGTATAACCTACAACACCACCACATAGAGACCACATAGAGGTCAAACACCAGCTCAGGTATAACCTACAACACCACCATATAGAGACCACATAGGGGTCAGACACCAGCTCAGGTATAACCTACAACACCAACATATAGAGACCACATAGAGGTCAGGCACCAGCTCAGATATAACCTACAACACTGCCATATAGAGACCACATAGAGGTCAGACACCAGCTCAGGTATAACCTACAACACCACCATATAGAGACCACATAGGGGTCAGACACCATCTCAGGTATAACCTACAACACCAACATATAGAGACCACATAGAGCAGTGTTTCTCAACTCCAGTCCTCAAGACCCACCAACACGTCATGTTTTCAGGATCTCCCACAGAATGCACTGACAATAATTATATCAGCTGCACAATAATGTGAAAATCCTGAAAACTTTACCTGTTGGTGGGTCTTGAGGACTGGAGTTGAGAAACACTGACATAGAGGTCGGACACCAGCTCAGGTCACATCACATTACAGTGAATACAGCGTTGATCCAACACCACCATATAGAGACCACATAGAGGTCAGACATCAGCTCAGGTATAACCTACAACACCAACATATAGAGACCACATAGAGGTCAGACACCAGCTCAGGTATAACCTACAACACTGCCATATAGAAACCACATAGAGGTCAGACACCAGCTCAGGTATAACCTACAACACCGCCATATAGAGACCACATAGAGGTCAGACACCAGCTCAGGTATAACCTACAACACCACCATATAGAGACCACATAGAGGTCAGACACCAGCTCAAATATAACTTACAACACTGCCATATAGAGACCACATAGAGGTCAGACACCAGCTCAGGTATAACCTACAACACCGTCATATAGAGACCACATTGTGGTCAGGCACCAGCTCAGGTATAACCTACAACACCGCCATATAGAGACCACATAGAGGTCAGACACCAGCTCAGGTATAACCTACAACACCACCACATAGAGACCACATAGAGGTCAGACACCAGCTCAGGTATAACCTACAACACCAACATATAGAGACCACATAGAGGTCAGACACCAGCTCAGATATACCCTACAACACCGACATATAGAGACCACATAGAGGTCAGACACCAGCTCAGGTATAACCTACAACACTGCCATATAGAGACCACATAGAGGTCAGACACCAGCTCAGGTATAACCTACAACACCACCATATAGAGACCACATAGAGGTCAGACACCAGCTCAGGTAAAACCTACAACACCGCCATATAGAGACCACATAGTGGTCAGACACCAGCTCAGGTATAACCTACAACACCGCCATATAGAGACCACATAGAGCAGTGCTTCTCATCTCCAGTCCTCAAGACCTACCAACACAACATGTTTTCAGGATCTCCCACAGAATGCACAGACAATAATTATATCAGCTGCGCAATACTGTGAAAATCCTGAAAACTTGACCTGTTGGTGGGTCTTGAGGACTGGAGTTGAGAAACACTGACATAGAGGTCAGACACCAGCTCAGGTCACATCACGTTACAGTGAATAGAGCACTGATCTAATATAGAAGTAAAATAACCCCTGAAATCAGGGACTCACCGGAGACGTCTTGACTGATGAGTCGTTCTCTTCTTTCATGAGTCGTTCTTTTTCTCTTCTCTTCATCTGTTTCTTTTTTTTTTCCATTCAAGAAAAAGCTTTATTGCTGCAACAAACAAATCGGTACAAATAGTGAAAATACAGGGGTTAATACCAGCAGTATACAAGAGTGAGGCAAATGGTTAACATTATCGAGCCAGACTATGTGAAACAAGAAAAATAAACATTCTTCGCAGTTCACAAGTATCATATAGTGCATCTTATCAAAAGCAAATCACAGTCTGGTACTGCAATGAGAGGAGGAAGCAAAATAAGAACAGATTTAATGTAGGCGAGTGAACACTCACCAATGGAGCTTCTACAGCACCACTATGAAACTAGTGACAGCGAAGTTAGTGGTCTCTATCTCAGTCAAAGTAGATCATATTCACATCATAGTTCGGCTCCAAAGGGGAAAGAACCCCTTCGTTATACAATTTTCTTCTGGC
>JAODAL010078663.1:0-12835 GCA_025379985.1 Phyllomedusa bahiana | reverse complement strand
TGGGTACTTTATTTATTTTGATCTTTTTTAGGCGTTTGGGCGTTGTAAAGGGGAAAAGGGGCGATGTACGTGTTTTTATTTTATTTTTTGCGTTTGTGTTTTACTTTTTTCACTTTTTTTTCACTTTTTTACTTTTTACACTTTCCCCCGGGGGGAAAATTGCATGAACGATGCAGATCATTCAGAATAGGAATCAGCATAAAGTTTATAGCTGTACCCTGGTCCCCATGGAAATGTCTGTCCGCTGCCCACAATGATTGGGGGGCATCGTGACGTCACCGAAAAACCGGATGTGTCTTCAGCTTCCGGGCTGTCGGGTAGGGCCCGGTACGGCGCTCAGCGCGTTATGCGCCGAGTCGGCGGGCGCAGGAGCTCATCTGCCCCCCGAGCCGCGATGTCCGACCCGATGTCGCGCATCGGGGGGTTAATCCCCCGCGGGGAGCTCACCCCGGGCCCGGGGGGGGGATGCGGCATGATGCCAGCGGAAAAATAAAAACCCGGGTTCCATGCCGCGATTTTGCGCGCTGTTGTGAGCGCGCAAGATTCCCGTGACGTATCATACGGCAATTTGCGGAACCCCTACCCGACATTGCCGTAGGGTACGGCAAATGTCGGAAAGGGGGTTAAGACCTAAATTTTTTTGCACAAAATTACTTTGGTATAAGTTTTTTACCAAAGTAAACGTTTTTGTCGGGAATTAGGTATTCCCTTGGACAGCTTGAAGAAGTGAAACTCTTGAGAGCTCACAGAGGTTTTCCCCCCAACCTTTGTGTGGGGCCCCTTTCACAGAACTAGAATTAAGGCACAAAATCCCTCCATAAGTGAATTTCATACATAGATCGTTTTGGAAGGCCATTAGTAAATTTGAGAAATTGGAGGGTATGGGTTAGATGGAAATGTAGAAGGATGTTTTAGTACAAGGATCTTGCTGAGGCTAAGAACATAACCATCAAACCCTCAGACAAGGGTGACAACATCGTGATACTGGATACTGATGACTATATAAGCATGTGTTTAGACATTTTGAAAGATAAAGAGGGATATGAAACCTGAGTTCGAAACCCCACTCTCGTATCTTGAAAAACTTAAATCCCTCCTGCTGAAGCTAGAGTTGGGTCTGATCAGTAAGGAGGAATATGAATAGTTTCCAATGTTCCAAAGGGTTTGGGAACATTGTATTGCCTGCCTAAGTTGCACAAAAAGGGGATCCCTTTACGCGGTAGACCCATCGTTTCAGGTGTGGGTAGTCTGTGCCAAAAAAATGGAAGTATATTGAAAAGTACTGTCCCCCTTTGTGGTGGGATACCCTCATACACAAGGGACTCTATGGGTTCTCGTAATTGGAAGGGATTTCGTGCCCCACTCTTCCTACTTAGCGAGAAAAGTGTGGAGGGAC
Source organism: Phyllomedusa bahiana (assembly GCA_025379985.1). Lineage (NCBI taxonomy): Eukaryota > Metazoa > Chordata > Amphibia > Anura > Hylidae > Phyllomedusa > Phyllomedusa bahiana. Next base: position 11,439 of record JAODAL010078663.1, on the reverse strand, counting down.
TATTTCCTCGATACCACTGTTGTGGTCTAAGGGTACAAGGGTTTTTTAGTGCCAAAGGGCGTCTTCCATGAACACAATGAGTTTGTCTTACATCTTCTCAAGTTTGTCCTCACCAGAAACTTTTTTGTTTTCAGCAGGAAGATCTACCACCAGCTCAGGGGCACGGCCATGGGTAGTTCCTGTGCGCCGGCCTATGCAAATCTGCTCCATGGCTGGTGGGAGGATCGTTTTGTTTTTGGTAAGGCAAACAGCTTTGGAACTGAGGAGATTCTTTTGTGGACAAGATATATTGACGACGTCCTGGTCCTTTGGAATGGGACCCCCCGAAGGATTTAAGGCTTTTGTCACTTTTTTGAATGAGAGTAATGATCTCAATTTACGTTTTACATATGAGATCAATGAGTCTACTTTACCTTTTTTGTATGTCTGTATTCAAAAAACAACAGAAGGTGTCCTTGAAACCACAGTCTTTCGTAAACCAACAGCCACTAATTCCCTCTTGAGGTGGGACAGTAGTCATCCAGTCCCCCTTAAGAGAGGAATTCCAAAAGGTCAGTACCTATGCCTGAAGAGAAATTGTTCAAGCGTGGTGGAATTTAAAAATCAGGCACGAGATTTAAGAAAGCGTTTTTTGGATAGGGGTTACCTGGATGGGGTCCTCAGAGAAGCTTATAGAAACGCCTTACAATGCCCCAGATATACTTTGTTAGTCCCTAATAAAGAGACCAGTAAAGTGGAAGAGGCTATTTTCCGCCTTATTGGAGACTTTGAAGGAGATTCTACTCCAGTATGTAAGAACATTACAAAAAACTGGGAGATTTTGAAATTGGATGAAGATTTGAGACAAGTGATTGGAGACTATCCCCATATTACTTACGGTAAGGGTAAGAGCATTCGTGATTTTCTGGTCCATAGCCATTTTGAAGGTAGTCTGACCCACAGAACGTGGCTTAACCAACCGATTTTGGGGTGTTATAGATGTAGTGGTTGTGTGGCATGCGAATACATGGAGACCGGAAAAATTTTTCACAGTAATGTTTTGAATAAGGACTTTTGCATTAAAGAGTTTGTGAATTGCAGAAGGCGTGATCTACAAAATAAACTGTAGTTGCGGTCTCGAGTATATTGGTAAGACCATTAGAGAAATGCATAGATGTGTGGGAGAACATGTGAATGACATCAAACATGGCAGGGATACACCAATAGCGAGGCATGTTTGTAATGCACATGGAGGAGATCTAAAATGTGTCAAATTTATGGGGATCGATCGGGTTCTCCCCCCTAACCAAGGTGGCAATTGGGATAGGCTGTTGCTACAGAGGGAAACAGAATAGATCTTCAGATTGAAAACTGTTTCCCCAAAAGGACTCAATGAACGGCTGGACTATTGCTGTTTCATTTAAATTATCTTTATTTCCCTGTTTCTAGGATTGATATAGCCAGGTTTCCACTGTTTTGCTGTCCTAAACTGCCATAAATACCTGACTTGCCTTAGGTTGAATGTAAGCACAGCTTTGAATCTGCTGTGCGTGTGTCTCGGCGCTCGGCTCGTTTGTTTAGCTGGTTGCCGTGATACAGTTAAGCTGTGTGGTCACATTATGATCTGCCACTCTTATACCTGAAGTGCGCGCGGCGTTCCTCAGCGCGCCGAGCAGCACTTAATGCCAGCGTGTGCAGCTGGTGGACGCAGCTACCCTTCTATCTGCAGGAGAGCGGACCTTACCTTCAGTCCGCTTTAGAGACCACTCCAGCGTAACATGCTGGAGACCGTGTTGATTCGGGGGTAAGGCAGTGGGACCAGGTTGGGGGGTATAAAAACTTGTATTAGTTCCTGGCTCCTGATAGCACTTTGTCCTGTCTTACCCCGGACTCTGGTACTTTTGAAATTTTTGTGGTTTCTTTGAATTGAATAATTATCATTTGGCACTAGGGTATGCATAACTAATGGTCCTAATTGTGGTCCAATGTGTGTTTGGAGAATCGCAACTGTCTCCACCTAATTTCCCACAGTGTGATTACATTTGCAGAGTACACAATTTTGATGAGGTTATGTGTTTATTAGTATGGGCAATAGTTTAGTGCTGACAACCTTAATTGTTGCACATGTCCGTGTTTGATCAATAACTGACATGTGCATTTGGTTTGGATTATAATAAGTCAAATGGTTGTTTTATCTACTGCAACTTTTGTATCCTCCTTACTCACGGATGGTCTCTATTTGACTTGGGGATTTTGAGAGGACGAATTGTTCAACAAGTGGAATTCGTTTAGAATTTCGGGAAAAATTTGGGTTTGGAACAAAGCGAATGCGAAAAATTTACATCCAGGGGTTAATTAATGTTTGTTTGCTGTGTGGTGCTAAAAAAAAATTTATTTACAGCCGAAAAATACATTTTTCCTGTAAATAATTCACAAGCGAAGGTTAATTACAATTTTTTACTTTTTTGTGTAGCGTAGAAAAACGCATTGTAACACGCTAAAAGCTGTAGTTTTTGGTTGCTAAATTTTTTTGGGCAATTTACATCCGGGGGTTTTTTAAAGCGTTGTTCTGCTGCTGTGGTCTAAAAGAATACGTTTATTTCACACCCAAAAAATACATTTTTCCTTTTGCATAATTCCAAGAAAAGGTTAATTAAAATTTTTCCTTTTTGTTGTGTAGCGTAAAAAACACCCCATTGTAACACGTAAAAAGCTCTTTGTTTTGGTGTCAATTCTTTGCGCTTTTACCCCGGGGTTAATTTAAAAGCGTTGTTGCTGCTGTGGTGACTAAAAAAAAAATGTTTATTTCACCGAAAAAAAATACTTTTTCCTGTGCATAATTAAACGGGAAAAGGTTAATTAAAATTTTTTTCCCTTTTGTGTGCGTAGAAAACACCCCCATTGTAACACGCTGCAAAACTCGAATTTTTTGGGGTTGCTCAATTTTTTGCGCAATTTACATAAGGTTAAAAAAGTATTTTCTGCGTTGACTCAGTAAAAAAAACTTTGTTTTTCACCCCACAGAAGAAATTCTGAGCTTAATTTTCATATCAAAGTTAAAATTAACCCTGTTTGTGTTTTTTTTTTATTTCAGTTAAAATACAGGGGGTTTTTAAAACGGCACATAAAGTCAATTTTTCCTGCCCATTTGTGAAGCGCAATTTTATCGGGGGTTTTACCCAAGCTTCTTAGTGGGTTATTTGGAGTAAAAATACGGGGTGTATTTATCATATACAGATATCTTATCAAACAGTGTCTGTACTTTTGAACAAACAGTATGTCAGACAGAGAGGTGGCAGATTTCACCTGCGAGTGGAGAGGCACAAACTTTCCCTGGAGCAGGCCCAGGTCGCAGACAGAAAGGGGGACGTCGCAGCAGGGGTCACTTGGTGGGGCCCACACTGCCGCTGCCATCTTGGGGCCCCCGGGTGCTGTAGTAACCAAGGGGTTCTTGATTGGTTGACTAGGTCGACTGGTCATCCATTCCTCCCAGATGACATTGACAACCCCACCCAAAGAGTCGGTTGGAACGTCAGCCCAAAACCCCTTATTTGGGATGGCCCCGGGAGTGGGTCAGCGGCCTCCCCTGCCCTAAAACCCACCTCTGTCCCACCCGGTTCCCTACCCGAGATCTACTATGTGGTCGGGGTCGCGCCACTATATAGCAAGGATGAACAATTTGAGGGGGGCAGTCAGCGCATTTGGAGCGAAAAAGGGGGCCAAATATCCCTGTTCTTGCAGTAGGGGGAAAGTATAGATGTTGAGAGGGGCATGGGAGGTCATTTTGTGAGGGGCACCCTTGAAACCCAAGGGACCGGGTGATGGGACAGCAGTGACGATAAAAAACACAAATAGAGATATGTACCCGACCGCATTTGGGAGCCGGGTGAGGCAAGGGCTTCATCCGTCAGGAGAAAAAGGGCGTCAGCTTGCGCATCAGGAGAAAGGGGGTTGTGTGGCGTGAGTCAGCAGTTAAAAGCACAGTGTGAGGTTGGGAGCCAACGGCCGGGGTAAAAAACCCGCTTCACAGGTCCAAGACAGTAGCCGCACAGGGGCTCAAGAGGCGGGGCGGCAGTAGTCATCAGTGCGGAGGTTGGTGGTAAAATCCGATACTCGGCGGGGGCAGTTCTTTTTAAACACCCGGGGGAGCCAAATTGGGTATATGTAGAATCTGTAGGAAAAATTGAAGCGTGGCCCGGGAGTAACGTTGGGCCCCAGGCCCCGCGTCAACACATGTGCGTCCCATCCCGGGGCCGGGAGAAAGTGGCTAGATGTGGTGGTCCATCCTGCCGCGCAGCAACAGCAGTCGGGCCCCGTGGCAGCATGCCATTGCAACCAGTCAAAGCTCCACCACCTCTGCAGAAGGTGTGTTTTTTCTTTGAATATCTCCCGTCCAGAGCTCCCGCTCCTCGCTACTCATGGTGCCCGCAGTCGTTCACGAGGCGATTGCAAAAGGGGAAACAGTATCGCCCAACCCCCTAAGGTGCAGAAGCTGACCGTGCTCCTGTCCCCAAATTGTTGGTGCTGCAGTCCCTCCCTTTCAAATGGGGACTCTGCAAGTTCGAGAAATAATGGGTTGTGCGAGCCGAGAGGAGAGTTCCAAAAACCGTTTTAAATTTTTTTTCCAAAAAGGCAGTACCGACTTCTAAATATGTAGAACGAAGGTGGGCCAGTCTTGAGCTTACGGTTTGTTCCAAGGTGCCGGGTTTGCGGGACGTTGGAGCTGTAAAAAACGGTCAGGGCCGTACATGTCCCTTTTGGCCCCCCTGGGTGAAGTGCTTCCGGGCCCCCGGCACACCACAATTGGCAGAGAGCCGCTTTTCCTTCCCCGTTGTCAAACTGTGGCTCCCTTTTCGCCAAAAAAAAGTCCGCCTTTTCCTCCCCACCACCCCACCACTCAGCCCCCAAAGTATGCTCCATCATCCACATGTGTAGGGACGCGGTGTCAGCGTTCTAACCTGGCTTGCTCGGCGAACGAATCCCCGGGGGGAACTGCTCGGTCAGCAGCAAAAAATGGAACCATGGTGAGGACAATGGGGGGACATGGTGTCCGCGCTGCACGGGGGGGGGGGGTCCATTCGCCTGCATGGGGCATGTGTTTAATCTGGTTGTGAAAAAGGTTCCTGAAGTTTCCCCGTCTTCAGAAGATTACTTCATCCATTCTACAAAGCCAGGAACACCCCCCCCGAGTTGCAGCGGGAGAACGGCCTCCCCCCCCACTTGATATGCGTGTTTCCACCCCTTGGAATTCCGCCCGCACATGTTGGGACGACTGTTGAACAGAGAAAGGCCTTAACGAATTTTTTGATGTCCAGGCGGGCAGGGTTCCCCTGGGTAATTTGTGTCACCCGTGGAGCTCTGGTGACACCTGCCGTTTGTTGAGGCCATTCGTGGAGGCCAAATTTTTTGTCAGTCCCAGGGGTAGGGATGAATAATGTCATTCACTGCTTCATGTCCTGGAAAGTGCTGAAAAATCTGTTGGGCAGGGGACTGGAGATGTGGCGACTAATCTCGCGGCCCCATAGTCCGGTGGGGATTTAAATGGAGGAGGAGGGGCATTGGACAGAAGCATTGTCTGGGGAAATGAGTGGATTTTTTTAACCAAATGACAAAGAGGGGGAGGGAGCAGCTGGAGGAGGGAGATGGAGTGAGGAAAACGAGGCAGATGACCCCAAGCACCGTGGCGTATACAGTGAGTGGAGGAGGGAGCCCCTCGGAGCACTTGTGCAGAGGCCCGAGCATGCGATTTGCCGGGAGTGACGCCCCAATAGTCAGCACCAGCAGAGGGTGGGCTTCTGGCTCTCCACCCCATTGGACCCCGTACGGTCCAAAAAGGGAGCCTTTTTCCCCGCTATTTAGAGGGGGGGCAAACTAAATACTTAGGGAAATCCCCGTAGTCAGTTGGCTGCTGCTATGTGGGCATCGTCCCCCCCTCTGCGGTTGACCGGGGGGTTTTTTAAAGCGCTCACATACTCCCCTCCCCGCGGCCTGTTTGGGGAAAGGGGGGGGGGTGGGAGCAGACCAGCCCCAATCAGAGCAACCAAAAGTCTGGGGGTTAAATGTGAGCAGTTCCCTTAAACCCCCCTAGTGAGGAGGGAAGTCCCCGGCAGAGCAGGACCGGGAGCGGATCCTGAACCAACGGGTGGTGGCCTACTTGGACAGCACTTTTGCCACCCCATTTAAAGAAGATCCGCGGGAAATACTGGGCACCCAAAAGGATGTGTGGCCGCAATTTGCCGAGTTTGCTGGGGGAAAAGCTGTCCTGCCCGGCCGTGTGTGGAATCAGGGGCAGGTTTTTTCCAGTGCGGGGGGAAAGGCCTTTCGTTCCCCAAAAGGAAAAACGATGACCTTTTTTCAAGATAAATTTAGGCGTGGATGGGCCCAGGTTTTTCCACACCCCAATGCCTTGGGGCGTCAGACTAAAATCGCCATGTTTACTCCCCCAAAACTGTGAGAAATGGTTTTTGGGTTAAAAACCCCCCGGCCTCACCCAATATTCTGATGCAAGCCACCCCCCTGATGCCACACATCGGCTGACAGTTTCTCCTTTTGGGCGCCCAAACCATTTTTTCCCAAAGGGACTGGTATTCCCACCCCCTCCACACTCTGTCATTGTGCCATTTTTTGGGGACCTCATGGGGTTTGCTGCTGCGGTTTGCTGGTGCCATAAACACCCCACACTGTGTCTTGTGCCAAACCCCTTGCCTCTTGCTGTTGCCCCTTTCCGCCGTCACCCATTTTCTCTGTCATTGTCCCACTCTGGGCCTACCCCATTTTTGGGCCACCCCGGGAATTTCATTGTGCCACTGGCGGGCCCTCATGTTGTGCCACCGTCCCCCCCAAACTCTCCTTTTCATTTTTGCCACTCTGTGGCCTACTACTGTTTTGCCCCCTCCAGAATGTCATTGTGCCACTTTCTGCCCCTCATGGGCTGCTGTTGTTGATGCTGTAAACCCCCAACACTGTGCATTGTGCCACTCTTTGGCCTATTCCTGTTTTTGCCACCTCCAGAATGTCATTGTGCCACTGTTGACCCCCATTTTTGTGTGGCGCCGCCGTCACCCCCCACACTCTGTAAATGATGTTGCCACCTGAGCCCTCAGTTGTTTTTTTCCAGCTGTCGTTTCCCGGGACTTTATCGGCTACTTTCCCCCCTTCATTTTTTTGGTCATTTTTTGCCCCTCTTAAGTGCCCGGGGAATTTTTTTTATAGTGAAGCTTTTTTTAAAAGAGCGGGGCAGTCATGGGGTTTTGTATACAAAAAACAAACATTGTATGAAGGCCCAAAACCCAAGTTTCCCTCTGCATATGAAAGGGCATGGTTAAACGTTCTAAAACACCCTGCGGGCTCTGTGCAGCGGGAAAAATAGCTTTTTTTTAAACGTGATTTGGACCCAAATTTTTTTTTTAAGTGGGGAAAAATTTTTTTTCGGCGAAGTAAAGGCAAACCAAAATTTTTGAAAAATTTCCCCCCATTTTCTAGGGGTTTTATGGGGAAAAACCATACCCTCCCCTTTCATTGGGGGAGAAAAATCTTTGGGTCTCCATTTGCCCAAAAAATTTTGATAGTTTTTTAACGTCTGTATTACTATAGGGTCCTTTTATAAATCTTGGATTTTTTTTTCTTTGTATTAATTTTTTTTCCCAAATCAAATCCCCCGATGAAATGTTTATTGGGACATAGAAACAAATTTTGGGGCACTTGTACTATTTGGGTAGTTTTATAAGGGCTTTTAAATTCCTGACAGGGCCCCCTTTTCGGGGCGTTGCCCGATTTTTTTTTGGGCGAATTAGGCCAAAGTAGGATTTAGTGGGTTTTTAAATTTTCTTTGGCCCGTTTTTTTTGACAAAAAAAGGGTTTTTTCTTTTTTTTTTTTTCCTTCTTTTAGTTTTTAATTTAAAAATGAAGTTTTTAAAACATGATTTGTTTTTTTTTTTCTTGATTTTTCATGTATGGTGTCGGGGATTTTTTGGAATCTAGTGATTGTTAGTAGTCCCCTTCAGTGTATATTTTACTTTAATAATAGAGAGACCAGTTTAATGTTGTCTTTAGGGTGTCAAAAACACAACTGGATGACACCAAGCCCCAGCAATAGTAATGTTGAGGCATCTGTCCGGTGCCTCAATTACTAACACTTGAATAAAATGGTTAAAAAACATAAAAAAAAAAATTTTAAAAAAACTTTTTTTAAAAAACCCCTGCCAACAAATTCCCCTTTCAACTTTTTTATTAAAGAAATAGACCCAACGAGTCTGCCCCTCTGCAATGGGTTTTTCGCTCTCTACACCCCACAGAAACGTCTTGAAATTTTAAATGATCCCCTGACAGCAAAATCTGGGGGTAAAACTCATTGTAGTTTTCGGGGATTCTCTGCAGATTTAAACCCCGGTTTTGATCACCCCCCCTTTCCCTAAAAATGCGTCCCAAATCGGTACCGGACACCACTCTCTTTTGGTTTCATCACCCTTTTACCGCTTTCAGTTCTCTTTTTCCTTTTCTCCTCCTCTCCTCTTCTTTTTCTTTTGGGGGTTTCCCTCAGGGTCTGTTTTCTGGTCTCTTTCTTTTCCTTACACAGCCCCCTTGAACAAACCCTTGGAGATTTGGGGTTTCAGTACCCTCTTATGTGATGACACTAATATTTTCCCTTCAACCCCGGACTATCTCGCCCGCAAAAAAACCAGTGATGTCTGTCCGCTGTCTTGACTCTTTTGCTCTCTTTCTTAAATTTTTACAAAATGAATTTTGTCATTTCAATAAAACCACACAAACTTTTAGGGGGTTGCCACCCTTGATTGAAGCGTTCACCTGGTCCCCCTTGTAAAGGTTTTTTTTCCTTCCCGGGTGTTCCCTCCTCAGTCGCAGGGCCCCAAAAAAAAAAATAAGTAGGAAAATTTTCCCCGCCAATGGAGTATAAAATTTTTAAATTTTATTTCATAATAAAATCAAAAGTAAAAGGGTAAAAAAATGTACAAAAAAACCAACCCCTTTCGGGCGTCCTTTGCCTCGTTTACGGTTATGGTAAAATGTGTGAAAGTCCGGGGTTTAAAAAAAACCCGCTTTCCCCGACGTCAGGTGCATCGTCTTTCTCTTAAACCTTTTTTCCTTTTCCCCTTAAAAACCAACTTTTATAAAAAAAAAGTGCTACTTAAACATTGCACATCAAATGCACCTTTGTTAGATCTCTTTGGCTGGGGGCTAGATATTGAGGCTTCTTTAAATATATATTTATCAGGTCTTAGGGATTGAGCCCCGTCGGCTTCGGTTGCAACTGCGAACCATATGCTTCTCCAAGGGGCATTTGGCTCCCGTCCCCCCTCTCACGGGTTTTTCAACCTTTCATTCCGAAAAAAGAAAACTCGTACGCCCCCTGCATGTTTTCAATGTAATGCTTTGTATCCCCTAATACTTTGTTGCCCCTTTTTAAAATTTTTAAAAGTTCCGCTATTCGCTTTTTTAAATTTTTCTGGTACTGCACCCAATATAATTTATGCTTTAAATTCAATGCTCCCATACATTGTGATCCGATTGCTTTTTATAAATTTTTGTATGCATATTTTTTTTCATTTCATATAGAAAAAAGGAAACTTACCCCTAAATTTGTTGAGATTAGGTAATTACTCCATACACTGAACAAAAAACCCAAAAAATGGAGTGCGTATGTAATTGTGTGCAATATAAATTTTTAATTTTACTTCACTTTTTAAAAAAATATGGGTGACATTAAATTAAAATCAAAAACACAATGGGCCCCAATGAAAAAATGGGGCATTAGTAACTACTAACTTTGAGAGTCACGGGGGTCTCCACACGGTTAGATTGTTTGAGCACCGGCCCCGACAAAGGGCGACCCCCCACGGGTTTGGGGGTTACCCTATAGCCCAAGTTTACCCTTCGTGGTAATATACATGTCAATGGGGGCAAAGAGATATTTCGAGAGGGGAGGACTTTAAAAATGGAGAAAAGGAAATAAAAAAAAGACTAAAAAGAGAGGATATAAACAAATCAAAAAAAATAAAGCGATGGAAAAATACAAAATAAAACACGGGACATTTATGCAAAAAAAGAAGTGAAAGTCAATAAAACTTTCACAAAAAATTCATTGGTGTTTTTTACACCATTTAACATAAATTTAATAATGTAAAAAAGATATTTTACAAAAAAAAAATACCTGCGACAGATACTAGTCTGGAAAAAAATTAGATGAAGGAGTGGTGTTGTCCCAAAAAAAAAATAGGACAATGGGGATGAGTTACTCAACAATTTTAAAAAAACCCAACCCTAAAAGACTAAAAAAATTGGTTCTCCAAAAAGGGTTCCTTCCTTGCGGGGCCCCCGAGTTTAATTGTTTATGCAAATACATACAAAAAGGAAATTTTAGGGGCTATGAAAATAAAAAAAGAGTAAGCATCAAAAATTAAAAAAATTGAAATCGGATCAATAGTGTATGGTCATTAAAATATATCGATAAGTTTTAGGGGGATGCAGTCCCAAAAATTTAAAACGGAAAAGGGGAAAAATTTGTTAATATTAAAAAGGGACAAACAACGTATTCGGCATAGAAAAAGCATTCATTGAAAACATGCGGGGGCGTACGAGGTTTATAATGCTTCGGAAAGAAAAGGTTAAAAACCCAGTGAGAGGGGGAGACGGGCAGCACAAAGTGCCCTTGCGAAAAGCATACTGGATTCTGCAGTTGCGACCAGAATGCCACGGGGTCAACCCGTAAAGACCTGATTTTATTTATAATTAAAAAAAGCCTAATATCTATGCCCCCTAGCCAAAAAGGGATCTAACAAAGGGCATTTGATGCTGCATATGTTTAGTAGCAATTTTTTTTTATAGTATTGTGTGTGTTTTTAATGGAAAAGGGAAAAGGGTTTTAAAAGAAAAGACGATTTCACCCGACGTCAGGGGAAAACATGTATTTAACCCACATCACAACATTTTCCCTACCGTAACGGGCAAATTTGACGCCCGAAAGCTTGGTTTTTTTTGCTATATTTTTTTAAAACCTCTGCACTATTGCTTTTATTATGAAATTTTAAAATTTGAATTTTATACTCCCTTTGGGTGGAAAAGTTCCTATTATTTCATTTTGGGTCCTCGACTGAGGGGGAGGAACGCCGGAAAGGGAAAAAAAACCTTACACAGGGGGGCCAGGTAACGCTACAATCAAGGTCACAAAAACCTACGCTTTGTGGGTTTTTTCTTCTGTATTCAGTCTATTCTTTTCAAAGGGGCTTTTCACCACATCACCCCCAGCTGAGCCCCCAAAACCCGGACCCCCACATTTAAAAAGGCCGGAAAAAGGAGTCTTTCAACCACCATTTTTTTTCATGGGCATTGACTATACTGTTTTTGGGCCACAGCAGAGCCCCCAAACCGCATGACCCCACATTTAAAAAGTGCCGGGAAAAAAGGGGTCTTTCAAAACCCCATTTTAGTTTTATGGGAATTGAC
>JAODAL010078662.1:0-12835 GCA_025379985.1 Phyllomedusa bahiana | reverse complement strand
TTTGGGGGTTCAGGTCACTGGCGGGGCCCAAGGTTTCAGACCCCTTAAATGTGGTGCGTGACCGGCGTGCCCCTAGGGGAGCATGTGGCCAGGACCCAGGAAGTGGGGAAGCAAGGTGGTGGGGCCCTCAGGAGTGGAAGGAGCCAGGAAGGTTGTGCAAAGAGCCAGGGAACCAGGGGATGTCGCACCCGGGGCCGGGCACAGGAGCCCGGGACGCTGTCGGTCCATAGCAGGGGCCGCAGCGTGAACTGTGACACGAATATATCAAATACAAAACTATTAAGGGACTCACGATAAGATGATAGAGTTGATATGGTTTGTAGCTCTACAGCTATTATCAGGCCACAGCAGTCTATTGCTGGATGTACAATACATGACCTCTAGGGTCTGAGTTTGGCTACAGAGTCAAGTCAGGATTGAAAAATTACGTTGTTAGCCGGGATCACCAGGACAGCTATTGCGCTTGAATGAATAGGCTTACAAGGTAGTTTTGTTTTATTGTTTTTCTCTATTTTTAATCATTAATGACAGATTGATAAGCAGTAAGTACATTTGGGACATCCTTTTAATTCCTCTTTTAGTGGCGCTGTAAGAAAATGTATCACTTTTTTCCAAGTTTCATTTAAAGATTTCAGTTGATTAATGGGGACCCCAGCAAGAGGAAACATTGTGATCAGTTTATTGATTAGAAACCTTTATAACAAGTTAGGATTGGAGAACTTCTATGACAAATCAGTGCTAGACAATGTTGGAAGACGGATTCCATTAGAACAATTTCTTCCATTGACGTCAGTGGGTTAAAACTGTCCATAGAAGAGCACCATAAAAACATGAAGGATGGAGTATGCTGCTTTCCTTTGCAACATATTTGATTTTTAAAATAGAGCCTTTCTGCTGTGTTCTTGGTTTTTGTTTTTTTGTTTTTTTTACAAAAAACCACAAGAAACCTGCACAAGTGAACTCATCAATAGACACATAAAGACTCCTCTGATAGTTTATTTCTCCATTTCTGGTTGAAATAAGATTTGTGTTAAACAGACTTGTAAAGCAAACAATAAATTTCCATTTTATTAGGCGCTTTCTGTCCAAATAATTTTTTGCTTAGGTTGTTTTTGAACATCTTGCAAAGAAAATGACTATAAATCAAGAGGACACATACAGCTCAACAGGAAAGTGCAGTAAAAGCATTCAGACACTTAAAGAAACTGAACAGACATATCTTACTGTAATATTTAGTCTTTTAATGGAAACATGTGTTACATTAAAAGCTAAGCGTCATCTTCTGGGGAGATCATTTTTACAAATACAAAGTGATACATTTATTTAACTCCCAATACTTTAATTCAAATTATTTTTTGTACAATATAACAAAAAAGTATTACTTATGGTTTTCCATAATCCCATTCCAATCTTTCAATTTATGAGTTAAATGAATTTTCAAAGTCATTCAAATAATTCTGAGATTGTTTTGTTGTGACATGAAAACATTACATTAGTGGTACATTCTGGTTGTTTTGCTTTTACTTGTGGAAAATACCAAAATGTAGCAAAAATTTTGAAAAATATTTTTTAAATTTGGCATTTCTATGGTTATGTGTTACAAATGGCATGGAACCTCCTGTCATTTCATATTCTTAATAATAGATAAGATCAACTTCCAAGGAAGATCAGCTGACCATGCTGCACAGCTTCGCTCGTTTAGACAGGAGTGGCTGATTGCTAATTTCTCTATAAACTCCTCTGGCTTTGGCAGCATGTCACAGAGTATATTGTTTGTCCTTAGAGACATATGTGAGTTAGTGAATTTGGTCATTTCTTTTAGTTCTGTTTTTGTCAGTTTGTGTTGCTTTGTTGGCCTAGGTAAAATTTTAAAGCCTGCTTGCTTGTACCACGGACACTTATAGTTTATAAATATTATACGTTTTTCGAGACAGTGAAAGGACAGTGGGATCTGGTGTTGGGGACAGTGTTGGAGATAGGTTTAGGGAGAATTAGTTAGTGTCAGTTGTCTTCAGTCCTTGGTGTGCTTCCAGAGTGAAAGCATTAATGGTCATACTCAAACATGTCTCTACCATCATCAGTCTTGGCTTCCTACGAACTCTACTGTCTTATGGTGAGTCCCTCTATAGTTTTGTATTTCATATATGCGTTAGGGACCGTTTACACGGTTTATCCAACTGGTATTAGTCCTGTTTTCGGGCCGTGCACATGGCCGCAGGGGGACGGCTTTGCTCTGCGGTTAGCGGAGAAAAGCCCTCCCTCTTCACATAAACATGCACATACTCGTCTGAAAAACGGTCGGAAGAATGAACATGTTCTATGTTTTTCGGACCACCGGTAGTCTGTAAAACCACTGGGCGGAAAATCCGTGCAGTGGGGACCGTGCACGGATTTTCCATTAAGGTCCGTGTAAAAGTTTGTCAGCTGGTTTGCAGCCGTTTTTCAAAACCGGCTAAAAAACGGGCTGCAGAACAGTGCCGTGGGGACAAGGCCTTAATGATTAACTGTGACTGCTTGGTTGTCAGACATTCAAATCTACTTACGTTTTGGGGATATCCAAGTACTGGGAGCCACCAATATGACTCAGGAAAGGCAACTGCTAAAGGTGTCCAGTTTTTTTGTCAATCACAGTATACCACACAAAATAGATAATCATTTTCATATGCTTACTATATGCTGGCAGAATTTTTAAATGCCATTTTATATTTTTAGGATGTTAAAAGATTTATACATCTAAATAGATTCTAAAATCTATTTTGTTAGGAACAAAATTAGTTCTGAAGTGGCTTCAAGATGCCTAAATATTAGAAACCCCTCATAAATCACAACAATATAAAACTAATTAAAACGGCATTTAGGAAATTTGTTAATCCTTTAGGTTTAAGTTAATGGAATTAAAGGAAACTGAAGATGAAATTTTATCTCGTATTTAGCTCTTGTGTTGTATCAGTGCTGTATTCACTGTCATGTGATGGCGACCCGAGCTGGTGTGAGACCATTCTGTGGTCTCTACATGGTGGTATTGTTGGTTACATTGGCTCTTGTATAGTGGCAGAGTATACTTGTTTCTGATTTTAAAAGGGAGTGCACATCTGTCCTTGAACCTGTGTTTCGGGATTTTACTTTTACTTTCTTGCTTGTGTTTATAGAGTTGTTTATTTTAACATGGAAGTGGATATTGTATGGGGGCTGGTGGAGGTTAGTGCCAGGTCTGCTTTTTAATCTTAAACTTATATAAATATATATACAAATATCAAAACCCTCAAACAGCTCCATGGACAGAAAAGTATAAAAAGTTTTGACTCTTAGAATATAGTGACATAAAAATATGATTTTTTCTTTATGACGATTATGATTTATGAGTGCAAGGAGTGGCCTGTAAAAGGAGATGAGGTATAAAAAGTGGAGGTGCGGTGTATAAAACGAGGCGGCAAACCTAGCAACAGTCCGGGGCAGCAAAAGTTCTAGCTCCGCCACTGGTGCTGAGCCCAAAAAGGTGAAGGTGTGCTTTCTGATACTAGAAGCCCCCACCAGTTTTCCACCTTGAACCTTCATACACAGAAGACTGGGGATTAAAAAAATAGATGAAAAGTTTCTTCCGCTAGTAGCTCCCTTTGCCTCCTCCTAGAAGCAGATACATATTAAGGTCTAGAGAAGGTTTCATGTAGTCTAAATGTAACCTTATTTATGAAATGCTGTACGTCACACCACCATACAGAAGAAGTCATAGTCATTCTAGTAATCCCGTCATTTATCTTTGCAGGAGACTTAGGAGTCTGGTGTATATTATTTTTTTTCTTTTGAGGTAGAAGACTGGGGGATATACAGATATATCTCTATAGATCCTAACAATGCTATTAAGGCTACACAGGTCCAGCTCTCCAAGTCCAGTATTTGTCCAGGAGCCAATATGACTCCAGTAACAACCTTGACTCTGAGGTAAAAAAAATAATAGAAATCTCCATGAAGTTGCTCCCATCCTGGTCATTCCCCTTGTAAGCAATTTATCATGAGGGGTCATAAGCATTCTGACCCCACAGATATTTAACAGAAATTAATATGCAGCAGATGGTGCAAAGAAAAAATTGCAATGTTTCTGCCACTGGAGTGCATAAATTGTTAAGGACACTCTCCTAGACACAGGAACACCAATATATAGACACATTCCTGGGGCCCATAGGTGGAATTGATTCTTAAGACCCACCAGTAGAGTTTATTATTGGTGCCCATTCTTCAGCTCCTGTACATGACTGCCCATACTGCAAATGACTCTTGCTTAATGCCTCTATTTCTTTGGTCTTCTTCCTGAAAAGCAGTGCAAGAGCTCCTAATTTAGTGTCCCACTATAACCAGGGGCCTACTGTGTGTTTCCCCTGGTCCCCTGTGGGCCAGTCCAAGCCTTTATGGACATAACCCACTGTTTCGGCACACTACAGGAGTCAGAAAGGAAGCACGACCATTTGGCATTTTGATCACATATTTTGTGCAGGTTTTGAAAACTTGTAAGCTGACCTAGATTTGCAGTGTAGCAGTTCTGCCACTTATGAGCATGGACTAAAAGGGATTTTCTTGTGAAAGTCACTTATTGGATATTGATTTTAAAATGTATTCCAAATGATAATGCTGCAGCGCACAAATCTTCACATTCAATTTAAGTCCATGAGAAGTATAAAAGTCAAATCAGTACAATCAACCATTCCTGTATTTTCCATATACTACAACAAAGACAGGTTGCCCAACCACTTCTCCAACAGAAGAGAGAAACAAGCATCTCACGCCCCGCACTTGTCAGTCCACACAATCCGGGCATCGCAATCAGATGTTTACAGCATATGAAATTGAGATGGACTCTACACTGAGTCTTTCAATGGAAAACTCATGAAGACAGCAATCACCTGGTCGTCATGAGTCTGGTTTCAGCTGATATCACTGGAGGAAGTTGCATCCTTCCTGTCATGCTCTCTGCAGCTAATGCTATTATTACTGCTATTACTGTTATTTTTTTATGTTTAACCCCTTATCACCGCAGCCAAAAAGCTACATGTGCCCTACAAAAGATAAATGGGTAATTGCTACCACAATACAAAGCTGCCTAGTTATACAATTAAATCAGGAAAAAAAACACATATAAACGCTTTATAAACCCTAGTCCCATATAAAACATAAGATTCACACAAACAAAAATCAAAAAATTCCCTAACAAAAAAAACCTACAGCCCTAAGGCTACCTATCCAAAAAATGGGGAGTCCACTCCTATGAGGGCACCCCAAACAGGAACCTAGACTAAATGCCCCTATTAAGCCCTAAACAATCTAATAAGGACGGACTAAACTCAAAAGTGTATGATAAATGTTGTTGCTCAAAAAACAGTATGCCAGATATATTAATGATGATCAAGAAATTGCTCTATCACAAGCGGACAAATCCAGTATATAATTGTTGTCAAATATATGAAATTCCCATATCAAAATATTTCAAATATTTACCAGTGTATATAAATATGATTATCAACAAAGGGTTAAACACACCCGCCCCTTCAGGACTATCAGAGTGTCTACCTAGTAAAGAAAAAATGCATACCTGGTATTTTATATACCACTGGAATAGTCTAAGAAACTACACCCCTTAATGTATTCAATACAGCATTTAGGAAGTTTGTTAACCCATTGAGTGTTTCACAGAAATTAAAACAAAGTGGAGGTTTTTTTTATTTTCAATTTTTATCCATTATTTACTGGAGCACAGGAGATGATAACAGGGAGATACAACTGAACATCGATTCCCCCAATTCCCCCGTTTTTAGAGATGTCCAATATTTGGCCCTAGAGTGCTATTTGGCTCAACCACAAGCCTCAGAGTTGGAGGAGCACCTAGTGGACCTTAGTGTCTCATTTTCATTACAACTTTCCAGGTTTGTGGACACCATAAGGTGCTAAAACTTAATAAACATCCCTAAAAAGACCCCAAATTGGAAACTACACCCCTTAAGGAATATATCCAGGGGTGTAGTGAGTATATTGACCCCACAAGTGGTTCACAAATTTTTTTGCCATTAGGCTGTAAAAATTAAAACATTTTTTTTTCCAACAATCTGCATTTTAGCTTTAAATGTCTCTGTTTTACAAAACATCCTGGAAAAAAAGCACCCCAAAATTTGTTACGCAGTGTAAACTGCTATTTGGGCGCATGGCAGGGCGTACAAGGGAGGGAGCGCTATTTGACTTTTAAAACGCATATTTTGGTGGGTAGCATGTCGGATTTGCAAAGCCACCAAAATACCATGGGCGCATAGGTGTTCCACAGTTTTTTTTAGCATTGGGCCATGAAAATGGGAGGGAAAAAAACACAGTTCTGACATTGTTTTGTGGGGTTCACTTTTACAACGTTCACCATGTAGGATAAATGACAGGATAACTTTACTATGGGGGTCGGTACAATTACAATGACATAGATTTTATGTCTTTTTTAATGTTTTATTACTTTTACACAATAGAAATGCGTTTATAAAAACTTTACGTTTTTATTGGTACCATTATGGGGTACATATGACGCTTTGATCGCTTTCTATCAAAGTTTTTGTGAGGTGTTTTACATAAAATACAGCAATCCTGGTAGTGTTTTTTATTTGTACTTTTTACAGTGGTCACAGTGTGGTATAAATGACATGCTAGCTTTACTCAGAAGGTCAATACAACTACAGCGATACCCAATTTGTATATTTTTTATGTTTTACTGCTTGCACACAATAAACACACTTTTATTCAAAAAGGAAAACACGTTTTCAGCTTGTTTTATCTGGGTTCACGTTTTTATTGGTATCATTTTTGAGGGGTCAAAGCTTTTTGATCGCTTTTAAATCCGTTTTTTGAAAACCAGAGTGAAGAAAATGCTGCAATCCTAGTAGTGTTTTTCTGTTTTTAACAGCACTCATCCTGCAGTATATGTTACAAGTTAGTTTCACTCTGTGAGTTGATACAATTATGGCAATACCCAATTTGCAGTTGAACCCAGAAGTTTCCATACACTATATAAAAAGACACATATGCATGTTTTTCTCACTATCTGACATGAAATCAGAAAAAAACTTACCCGTTTTAAGTCAATTAGGAACCAAAAATATTTATATTTGCCAAATGCCAGAATAATGAGAGATCATTTTAAAGGCTCTTTTATCACTTTCTACAAAAGTCATAAGTTTACATACACTATTACTATGCCTTTAAACAATTTGCGACAGCCCATATGATGATGTCATGTCCCTAGAAGCCTCTGATTTATTGACAACATCTGAGTTAGAGACACACCTGTGGATGTGTATTTTAATTCACACCAGAAGTACGCTACTTCAGTGTGTAACATCATGGGAAAGTCTAACAAAATCAGCCAAAATATCAGGAAGACAATTGTGGATTTGCACAAGTCTGGATCATCCTTGGGTGCAATTTCCAGATAGCTGAAGGCGCCTTGTTCATCTGTACAAACAATTATATGCAAGTACAAACAAAATGGGAATGTCCAGCCTTCATACCGCCCAGGAAGGAGACAGGTTCTCTGTCTTAGAGATTAACATGCTTTGGTCCGACATATGCATATCAATCCAAGAACAAAAGCAAAAGACCTTGTGAAGATGCTAGTGGAAGCTGGTAAGATGGTGTCATTATCCATAGTGACAGAAGTACTGCATCGACATGGGGTAAAAGGCTACTCTGTGGGGCTTCCGGTTCCGGCGCGCACATGAGAGGACGCAAGGAGTGAGAGCTCCCGCTCCTACACGCCCAGATATCGCGCTCCCCGCTCTATAACAGCTCAAGGAGCGGCAATAAGTAGTGCCGACATCGTACTCTGTCTCCGGCATCGGGAGTGGAGCTTCTCAGATCGGCGGGGAGTCCGTGTGC
The DNA here is from genome assembly GCA_025379985.1 of Phyllomedusa bahiana. NCBI lineage: Eukaryota > Metazoa > Chordata > Amphibia > Anura > Hylidae > Phyllomedusa > Phyllomedusa bahiana. The sequence continues at coordinate 4,939 of JAODAL010078662.1, read as the reverse complement.
AGCAGCAGGACAGTCGGACAAATCTTGCCGCCATGTCCAAGATGGCGCCCGACACACTGCGCTCCACGAGGAGTGGGCGCGTGATTTCACAGACCGCGGCCCCGCAGCTTATACAGAATTTTACACAGCAGGCGTCCACTGTAACAGAGCAGGCAGCAATGAGGGAGCAGGAGACTGCTAGTTCCTCAGATAACAAAAATTCACAGCAAGACACCCCTTCCACTCATCTACCTCTCACACAACCTATCCCTCCAGTGCAGAAAGAGGATCTGGTGCATCCCTTAGAACAAGGATAGAGGGAGAGGGGCAAATTACACGGCCACCATACCTTACCCCCCATCCAAACATCTCTAAGATAGAAGGGGGGTTATGCAATGTGTCTCAAGAGATCATGGAGGACTGTGAGAAACAAATATCAGGCCTTGCAATTTCGTGCAAAGCAATGGCGGTAGCGGTGGCAAAGCTTTTAGCGCCAGAGATTATGGCCTCGCTGGAGGTAGCAGTTTCAAATTCAGTCTCAGAAGCGGTTACTACAGCGTTATCCACTATCAAAACTGAGGTAGATAAGCACACAACACAAATTTCAGATCTGGAAGAGAGAACTAATGGAGTGGAAGATGAGCTACTAGCCATCCGTAGCTCTATGGAGAAACTACTAAAGAGAACTGACTATCTAGAAAATAAGGTCGATGATCTTGAAAACAGATCACTTAGGAACAATATCAGAATTATAGGGTGGGCGAGGATGTTCAACAGTCTATGCTACCGAAAATTTGTGCAGAGGACCAGTATGCACGAGTCTTGTGAAAAGACAAGTTAGGTTCAACTTACAATTTCCAGCAATTCTTAAAATCATCCCGGAACAGGGTACACCAGTTCTGTGTCACTCACTAGAAGAGGCAGAGTACTATTTGGAGTCACTTACTAGCGACACAGGTTCTTCAGCCCAGCGACAGGGCGCCGCAAGAGACGGATCCAGACAGCCAGATCTTAGCAGATACTCTAGAGGAGGCCAGAACACCAGAAATGCAGGGGACTCGACTTCATGGAGAAGATGTAGGTCTCCAAGAAAAAGATGAGCGTTTATCCAAGAGTATTTGCACAGTTTGTAATGTTGCATTATATAGTACCTTAATGCTGTTGTAGGGGCTGAAGTACTTGCTTCTTTCCTTATGTTTTTATGGTCAAGTTCACTAGGTGGGCTATGTTCAATATGTCAAGGGGAGGGGGAGCAAGGCCTAGTTTTCTGTGCTTTGTTTGTTGGGCTGTAACGTTCTTTCTTTTAGTTTGGGGGGGGCGGGGGGGAGAAAGGTTCAAGGGTAGATTCAAGGTGAGGAAAATGAGTTTCGCCTCACGAGAGATGTGCGAAATAAGAGATGCTTACAAGAAAAAGAAAAGAAATTCAGGGGGGATTTTGCTTGTTGGGCCTGTTAAGGGGGGACAGTTTTTGGGACAGGGATAGTTTGGTACTCTCTCTCTGTGTATAGTGCTCTGGGATTTGAGGTGACAAGGTTGAAAACATGAAACTAGCGACATGGAATGTGAAGGAGTTATGATCTCCACAGAAGAGGATGCTGGTTTTAAAGGCTTTTAAGTGTTTAAAAGGGTCAAAATTTTCCCCCTCTTGAAAGGGAGACGAAATTTGGGGAAAAAGGGAAAAAGGGAAAAAATTTTAAAAACGTTAAAAAGAAAAGCCCAATTTTTCCAAAAAATTTGGGTTTTAAGGGGAAGAAGGGTTAAAAAAAGGGGGGGTTTCAAATTTTTTCCCCAATTTAAGGCGGGGTAAAAAAAAGGGGGGGGGGTTTTTAAATTTTCTTTAAATTCCCTAAAAAAACTACCTTGGGCCAAAATTTAAAAATTCCTTGGATTTTAAAAAAAGGGCCCGTTGGGAATAGGAAAAAGGGGGCAGGTTTATTAAAAGGTATATAAAAATAGAGTTTTCCCCGGGCGGGGGAAATTTAAATTAAAAAGGGAATTGGGTTTAAAAAAGGGTTTAAAAAAAAAAAAAGGGGGCCCCCCAAATGTTTAAACCAGAAAAGGAAAACCAATTTTTTTGGGGGATCTTTGGACAAAAATTTGCCAAAAAGGGAGAGGGGGGGGGTTTTTTTAGGGGGAGGTTAAATTTCCCCAATTTGTTCCCCAAATAAAAAATTTGTTTAAACAGGGGAAGATGGGGAAAAGGAAAAAGGAAAAATAGGAAAATCCGGGCATGGGAAAGGGTTTAAAAGGCCCCCCAAAAAGTTTGAACCTTGGCAAAAAATTTTTAAAGGGGGAAAGAAAGGGGGAAAAAAATAGGTTAATTGACACTGGAAAAGTGATAATCCGCAAAAAGGGGAATTTCCCTTCATAATAACTCCGGGTCTAGGATCGATTATTTTTTTCCCAAATTTTTGGATAGAAGGAAAGTAAAAATCGTTTGTTTATCGGAGATCTATTTGGTTTCCGATCATGCCTGGTTCTAATATTTTTATGTAAAGACCTTTCCTAGGGGCCCAACGGACATTATTTTGGGGGACTACCAGCTTCTCTTTTAGGAGATGATTTTTTAAGGATTTAGTGGCCCCTTGGTGGAAGGAAACGAGAACGAAAAGGGGGGCCCATGAGAGTTTTCCCTCCTTTTAAATTTTGGGATGAAAGGTTTTAAGGGGGGGTTACGCGGGAAAAATTAGTCTTATGTGGCAGCAAAAAAAAGTTTCTCTGGGGGAAAAAATTTTGAAAAAAATCACAGCGATCTCGGGGTTTTGGCTTACACCTCCTTTCTGGCAGCCCAATCCGGAGCAAAAAGGGGAAGAGATGGATCGCGACAAAGAAAATTTCCTTTGTTTTACATCAAAGGAGGGTGGGAAACTCTTTACCCATAACCAATTTAGGGCATCCTTTTTCGTTTTGGGAAAAAATTCGGGGAAAATTTTATTGGCAAATTTTGGGCCAAGGGAAGAAGGGGGGTTTCACGAATTTTTAGGTTTAAAATTTTAAGGGGGGGGAAGGAAATAAATGATCAAATTAAAGGGATTTTTAATCAAAAAATTTATTCACGGGTTTGGGGCAGGGATATCCCCAAAGGGGGGGAAAGGTTTTCTAAACCCCGGGATACCCTACCCCCCCTTTCTCCCCCCCGGATGGGGAAATTTTTTAAATTTGCCGAGGTAAAAGAGGAAGATTTGAGAACAGTTATCAAAAATCTTCCCCCCAAAAAACCCCCCGGGTCCGGGGGGTTTCCCTGGAGAATTTTTTACAAAAATTTACAAGGTGAAATAGTAGGTACTTTGTGGCAAGTTTTTGGGGGGCAATTGAAGATAAAAAAACTATGTTGAAATTTCGGGGAAACGTTGGTACAAAAAAGCCCCTACAAAAAAAAGGGAAAAAAGGCCCCAAACGGCCCGGGAAAATTCGAATTCCCCTTTTTCCCCTTTTCAACCAGGATGTTAAAAATTTTTTTAAAAAAGTTTTGGCAAATAACTTGGGGTTTTCTAATGCCAACACAGATAGGAGAACATAAAAATGGGCTTCTTTCCCGGGGGAAAGGTGGGGGGGTGAAAAACATCAGAACGGTCCCGGACGTTCTGGAAGTGGAAAAAAAAGAAAACCCGGGGAACCCATACTCCACCCGTTTTTGGCGATCGAGGGGGAAAAGGCGTTCAAACCCCCAAAATTTGGGAGAGGGGCCCCTAGGGTTAGTCCTCAAATTAAAGTGGGGGTCACGGGGTTTTTTGGGGTTTCCCTGGGGGCCCATGTAAAAGTTTTCCCAAGGCGAGAATAAATACCCCTGGTTTTCTGTCTTCTACGTTCAATCTCCAGAAAGGTACGAGACAGGGCTGTCCCTTATCGCCATTGCTATTTAACATGGCGCTGGAACCTCTGGCAATTCACTTTATTAAATCCTAATTTTTTCAAGGGGTGAGGGTGGGTGGGTCAGAGGTAAAGCTTGTATGTTTTGCGGATGATTTACTTTTATTTCTAGACGACCCAGGCTCCCAAGTAGAAAAGATATTAACATCCCTAGAAGAATTTGAGTGTTTTTCGGGGTTTCGGGTAAACAGAAGTAAATGCCAATTACTTCAAGTAGGGTCACGAATAGAACCCCTGCGGAAAAATCTGGGGGTGGAAATAGTTAGATCACATCTTACATATCTAGGCATCAAAGTGGGGTACAGATTTTGAAATAGTATAATCTTAATTATATCCCGATATTTACAAAGATTAGGACTGAATTGGATAAGTGGAAAGATCTTCTCCTTTCTGTAATGGGGCGTATTCATCTCATTAAAATGATCAGTTTTGCGAGGTTGCTCTACCCGCTCCAAAACATTCCAATGTTACTTAAACATAAAGATGTCACGAGCCTTAGAAGCACATTCACCAAGTTCATTTGGCAGAGGATTTGCTTTGCAAAGTTAGCAACTGGGAAAGGACAAGGTGGCGCACAGCTTCCTAGTATCCGGTTGTATAACTTGGCAGCGATGTGGCGCCATATTAGAGACTGGCTCAAGGGAGCAAATTGTTTCTCTAATCTAGACTTGGAGTCACAATTGGCGTCTCCTCTTTCGTTGACCGCTTTATTGCACATGCCCTATAGGGATCATCCTACAGAGGTCAAACAGAGCTTCATTCTGAGGGACACTCTGGCCACATGGAGGCATGTGAGGAAGATTTTTAAGAGACCCATGTTTGTGTCACCATTTTTACCACTATGGAAAACTCCATCTTTCAAACCAGGTATGGAGAATGCTCTCTTTCATAAATGGAGGAGGAAAGGTATTTCACAGTTAGGTGATATAATATCAGTATCAGAGGGTAATCTAATGTCATGAGACCAATTAAGCGAGAGCTTCGGCTTCGGTCGAGAGCAAATCCTTCAATACCTGCAGGTCAGGGATTTCTGTAAATCCAAAGAGGGCAACCTCAGGGCGTTGGGAGAGCCGGAGGATTTTAAGGAGCT
>JAODAL010078661.1:0-12836 GCA_025379985.1 Phyllomedusa bahiana | reverse complement strand
CTATACAGGACCTTCCATGATGTCACAGTATGTGTCAGGGGGAGTAGGAATCTTTTGGGCCCACTTCCTATCATGGACCAGTGTGATGTCACACAGGCCCCTTCCCCCCCGGGGTATTACCCTCCTGAGGGGAAAGGAAAGGGCTCCGCACATCATATAATCTGTTTTATATAGCCAACATTTTCTGCAGGCTGTACAATGTAGGGGGGAAAATTTAAAGGGAAAAAAGAAAAACATAATACAGAGAAAGCTGTTAAAAGATGAGACCGAGGTGGGGGCCCCCCCCCAAAGTTTAAAAAAATTTTAGGGTGTATGGGGGGGGGGAAGGGGGAAAAAAAGGGCTAGGTTACACAATGGTCCGGCCATGTACTTAAATGGGGGGTTACAAAAAAAAGTGATGAACCTCCCCCAGACCTAATCAATAAATAAGAGATAATCCCAAAACTCTCCCGTTTTTGGGGGGGGGGTGGGGGGGGGCCCGTTTTGGGGGGCCCCCCCCCGCCCCCCGGGGGGGGGTTTTTTTAAAATGACCGCGGCCCCGGAGTAGCGCTGGTGCGCTATTTGGGCCCGCCCCGGTCCTTCCCAGGGGGCGGGGAAGCGGGCGCTGCGCCCGCTTCCCCGCCCGGAGTCTCGCTGTAGTCCAGCCCGCTGTGCGGTAACAATTCCGTCACAGGAGAATACGCGCAGCTGCACCACTTCCCCCCGTGACGTGGGGCGTGTCGTGGGGGGGGGGGCCCGCTCTGCAGGACCTGGCAGGTAAGTGGATTTTTTTTTTTATTTTTTTTAGTTTTGGGGTTTTGTGACAGAAAGGGGGGGGAAATAATTGGGGATCTTGATACCCCGCCTAAAATGATGTTTTCAGGGCATTCTTACAGTTTGGGGTTTGATTGTGCCTGATTGTAGGGGGTATTGTTCCCGGAAAAGGTGCCGCCGGAAAAAACTTGGAGAGGGATGGGAGGTTCGGTGACAAAAAGGGTGTAACCTAAGAACATCGCAGAACGGGAGCCGGAGAGGGTGGTAGACAAAGAATGGGGGGGAGATTTGGGGGTGCAGCCCTGTGGAGAGACCAGGTTGGGGGGTGAGAGTGGGGGGAGATGTAGGGGGGCGCCTGTGGAGAAACTAGGTAGGATGGTAAAAAGAGATGAGGGAAGGAAGGGTGGGGCAGCATTTTGGAGAGACCTGGTAGGGTGGTTCGGGATGAAGGGGAGAGAGGGGGGGAGCGTGTCGAGACCCAAATTGATTGGGGACATGTGAGGAGGAGATGTAGAGGTGCGTGCTGTGGAGAGACCCCTAGGGGGGGTTTTTGGGTGAGGGGGGAGGTGTAGGGGGGGGACGCTGTGGAGAGACCGGGTAGGGTGGTAGGAGGGGAGGGATTAGGGGGGCGCACTATGGAGAGATTGGGTAGGGGGGTAGAGAGAAGTGGGGAGGAGATTAGGGGGGGCAGCACTGTGGGGAGACCCATTAGGGTGGTAGCAGAGATGGGGAGGAGATGTAGGGGGTGCAGCATGTGGGGGGGACCGGTAGGGGTGGTAACAAGATGGAGAGGAGATGTAGGAGGGGCAGCATGTGGAGAAATTTATGGGTGATGGGTGATTTAGTTTGTATTCTTTATGAAGGGGGACCGTGCAGCGATGAAAAGGGTAGAGGCATCAGTAAGCGGTGGGGGAAAGATGATCCTGGGCTCATTCAGGGGCAGTTTTTGGGAGGGGAAGTTTGCAGAGAGGGGGCCGATAAGCAGGGGTTAAGGAGTAAGACGAGAAAGTAAGAAAACAAAAGAGAGTTTTGGGTTTTTTCCCAATAAGAAACTAAGGATTCTGGGGGAGTTTTTGAGGGGCGTGACGGAGCAGGTAAGGGATTTAATATAGGGGGGAAGGACAGATCAAATTATTTATAACCCAAGATTTCTCTCTTTTTCTCTCTCTCTCTCTCTCGAGCCACTTTTTGCTTTTCTTTAGCCACTTTCTCTCTTTCTCTTTAGCCCCTTTCTTTCTCGGCCCCTTTTTCTCTTCTCTCCTCTCTCTCTCTCTCGAGAGAGAGAGAGAGAGAGAGGAGAGGAGCACTTTTCCCCAAGAGAGAGGAACCCCTTCTCTCTCTCTCTCTTCTCTCTCTCTCTCTCTCGAGCACTTTCTCTCTCGAGCTACTTTCTCCTCTCTCTCTCTGACCCTTTTTTCCCCGAGCTACTTTCTCTCTCTCTTCTCTCTTTTCTCTCTCTCTCTCTCTCTCAGCCACTTTCTCTCTGAGCCTTTCTCTTGCTTCCGAGCCACTTTCTCTCTCGGACTTTCTTTTCTGGGCCCTTTTGCCCCAGGAGTTTTGTAAAAAAATTTCAAAACTCCCATTTAAATATAGGAAACTCCCTGATTCAATATTCTATAGAAAAATTTTAGTCATACCCCTTTTCAATATAAATTTTTATTAATCAGAATTTTAAAAAAACAACATACAAAAAGAGGAGACCAATACCAAATTGGAGACATGGTGATAAAATTCGCTATCATAAAATGCCCATATATATATACAAAAGTTTAGTAACATCAATGGGGTAACTGTGTCCTATTCATGGGGAAATTTTTTGTATATGACAAATTTGACCAAAAAAACCCCAAAAAAGTCATAGGACCATTGATACTTTTATGGAATTCATTTAAAATTTGCAAAAGTTTTTAGAGCAAATATAACTGAAACATCCCAAGGTGAAGGGTGGGGCAAATTGATATCCAAAAGGCATAATAGCCATAATTAGCCCAAAAGTATTGCCCCAACATTTACCCATCTTAAAGAGGGAGGGATGTCACGCCACCAGTTACCAGGAGTCACCTAGGAGTTATGGTGGTACCACACACAGAAACAGAAATAGCAGAGGGGGGGTTGGTTAGTAGATGGTAGGATGACAAAAAGTTCATTTTTTATTGAGGTTTGGTTTGAGATAGAGAGAGGACATGAGGTCAGAGACAGCGGACAGACAGTCATTGGTGTTTTGTAGCAGGGTAGGAGTGATGTCATGGGGCGAGGCGTATAGTTGAGTGTCATCAGCTTAGAGATGGTGCTGGAAGCCAAATCTGCTGATGGTTTGTCTAATGGGGGCTGTGTAGAGTGAAAAGAGGACCTTGATCTGATCCCTGAGGAACCCCAACAGCAAGAGGGAGAGGAGAAGAAGTAGAACCTGCAAATGAGACACTGAAGGAGTGGTCAGAGAGATAGGATGAGAACTATTTCATTTGTAAATGGTAAAGCCTCATGTTAAAAATATTTCAAACCTATGCCACCAAACTTGTATATATAGCCCCACTTTCTGGATTGTATACATGCCTGATGAGGCCCGCCAGTGTGCGGCTGAAACGCGTTGCTTTTATGCTAAATAAATCTGACACATAATTTGGAAAAATTAATTCCTAAGTGTCAAGTTCTCTCATTTTTATAATTATAGTTTTATAATCTTATTCTATTTAATTAGAATAGAATTTGTATGGCCACTCACCGTTCTCTGAATTTTGGTCTAAGTGCTACTAATTCCATTTATTTTTTTAAACTTGTTCTTATTGCAAACACCAATAATGCACTTCAAATCTCGTGACGTCACGAGCCGATAACACACATAATGACAATATACTAACATGAATTCTATCGAGCTTGCCTTAGATTTTGTGACAGTCATTGCCCCCATGAACATATGCATGAAATGCAGGCATGGATACAATAAAACATCTATTGAGTCCTGTGGCAGTTTAAGTCCATATAAACAGACGCTTAAAACCTATATATATACTTAATATCACATGTGCCAACTCTTGCGGCCATCTGGGCCTATAAAAGCTTATAAGTAAAACACTAGGATACATTCACTATATGAAATGTGGGCATAAATTCAGTAGCGTGTCTACTGAGTCCTGTGGTAGCTTGAGTCCATATTAACCTACGGGTAAAGTCTACACCTGTAGTCATTAGAACATGCTCCATATCTTGCGACTGCCAGAGGCTATAGAAGCGTATAAATGAAACACTAACATACACCCAGTATAGTATACTTGAAATTTTCTTTTAGTTTGGGCAACATGACTCTAAGAGAGTGTGCAGCTGGGATGTAAGCCCACCCCCAGCGGAACCTCCGCTAAGTCTCATGGCAGTCTGGGTCCATAAAACCATGCAGGTCCATCACAAGTAGGGATTCAATATAACAAGTATTAGATTTCGTAGCTATATGTGCCCATAAGGGCATAGGGGCGAGACACTAGTGTGTTTTCAATAGAGCTTACACTAAGTTCCATGGTCACAGAGACCCAGTAAAACCTGTAGGCTGGACATAGAACACGGTGTCAATTGAAAGAATGAGGTCCGGCCCACATCCCAGCCCGCTCAATTAAATTAGTTCTGAGTGCATTATGTCACTCTGTTAAATCTGAGGGTAAGTATCTATGGAGATCTGTTTCTTGTTCTCCTGTCGTAGCTCGGCCCTCACAATCATATACAATTGTGCTTTAACCTGTGAAATTTAACTTATACTAAACATCAAAAAGGGAAAAAAAAGGGGGGGGGGAGGGGTAGACAGACACATGGGGACCTACCTGCGGCTCCGGCACCCGACGCACCCAGGCAGAGGCTTGGGAACATAATACACATCTTTATCTGTGAACTATGTATGGGACATTGGCTGTGCTGGGTCTAGCGATTGCTTAGCCAGATACCATGTAGTGAATTCAAAGCAAGTTTTTATTTTTGTTCTAATGTGTGCTGGTAAGAGGGCAATAAATGGTGTCCATGTTTGGAAAAAAGTTTGTGTTCGTCTGTCCTTTTGTTGTGCTGCTTCTATCGAATCCATTCGGAATATGTGAGACAATTTGTCTAAAAATAGTTTAAAAGTAGGTGGACCCTGCTGAATCCAGCACTGCAAAACGGACTTTCTGGCTGCTGCTGCCACATAAGACAAGAGTCTTTTTTGAAAATTTGGGAGTGAGGTGTAGTCCCTGGGGAGTATCCCGAACAATGCCCACTTGTCTGAATTAGGGCAGCTTGGCAATAGATTTCTAATGGTGAAAGAGTGGATTTTGGACCAGAAAGCCCGTATCACGGGACAAGACCAGAGGCAATGTAGTAAATCAGCGTGTGGAGATTGGCATTTTGGGCATGTATGTGTGTCAGAATGACCCATCAGGAAGCCCCGTTGAGGGGAGACATATGATCTATGGACAATCCGAAAGGCCATTTCCCAGTATACCATTGATGGTAAATATTTGGCCGCTTGTATAAGAGAGGTTAGAAGAATATCATGTGTCAAGGAGGGGATCTTTTTCGTCCAGTATGAGAGACCGCTGTGGATTCTAGAATAATCTATCGGTGTATGTAGTAGGGTGCAAAATCTTGTGAGTAGGCCTTTCGCCCGTTGAGATTCTGGTGTGATTTTGAGGAATGGGTCCCTCCAATCTGGGCCTTTTAGGTTTTTTGTAACTGCCGATATGTAGCTACATGCCTGCAGGTAGTGAAAAGGGTGAGGGCCTATTACCGGGTATCTAAGCTGAGCCTCGTTGAATAGATAGGGGCGTTTCTCGGTATGTCTGTAAGATCCGCTATTCTACATACCACAGTAGCCTGCCATTCTTTAAATTTAGCCGGTGGTTTGCCCATGTGGAAGTTTGGATTATCTATGAAAGGTAGTAAAAGAGAGTAATTTGGGTTGAGACATAATATTTGTCTTGCTTTTGTCCATGCTCGCCAAGCAGTCATTATTAGCGGGTTTTGTGTTAGCTCTAAGGGAAGGTGTTGATAAGGGAGATGTAGGAGACTAGTCAGTGAGATGCAGGGAGAGAACTGTTGATCCAAGCTAGGGTCTGTGAAAGTTCTAGTATGAGCTATCCAGTCTCCCACTATTCTTAGCTGCGATGCAATGTTGTATATCTGAATCTGTGGAAAATTTATACCCCCATTGGAGCGGCGCTGGTTCAAGACTATCATACTCGTGCGGGGTCTGCGGTTGTTCCAGATAAATGCCCGGAATAGACCATTAATTGTTCATATCTCCTTAGGTTTGAAGTATAGTGGTAATGATTGTGATAGGTATAGCAGGTTTGGGAATGCAATCATCTTGACCAAATTCGCCCTTCCCAATGGGGACAAGACCAACCCCTTCCCTGTGGTGAAAAGTCGTTCTCCTTGAGAAGGGGGGTAACGTTATATTTATAAATCTGATTACACTGTCTAGGTATGAGAACCCCAAGATATGAAATTGCCTGACTTTGCCATTTGAATGGGTAGTGTATGGACCAGCGAGGATTGGATGGCCCCCTCAGGAGCAGGCCTTCGGATTTGTCCTCGTTGACCCTGAAGCCCGACAGGGAGCCAAAGAGCCGAAGATGTTCTAGGATCCCAGGCAGGGTACGCTCTGGGTTGGTAATATATAGCAAAATGTCGTCTGCGAAGGCAGAGATTTTAATTTGTTTAGAGCCAATTTGAATGCCCTCAAATGGTGTGTTTGATTCTAGATGTCGTATCAGTGGGTCAATGGATAAACTGAAGAGGAGGGGAGATAAGGGGCAACCTTGACGGGTGCCTCTATGAATTGATATTTTGGTTGGGGGGAGGTTATTGACATTCAACATCGTGTGACAGCCTGACTGGCAGCGGCCCATTAAAAACAAGAACTGGTCCCCAAAGCCTCTATGTCTTAAGCATGTAGTGAGGAATTCCCATGACACTGAATCGAATGCTTTCTCAGCATCAAGACTAAGAAGCATTGTTTTGGGGCATTTTTGACCTTCATTTCCAATCGTTGCCGCTACCGCCATTCTTATCCCCACGGTCGAGTGTCTATTTTTAAGGAAGCCCATTTGGCTCTCGGACAGTAGGGGGCCCAGCATCTCCTGCAGACGATCTGCCAAAATCTTAGTGAGAATTTTGTAGTCCTGATTTAATAAAGAGATAGGTTTGTAAGATTGAATTCGCCCAGGGTCCCTGCCAGGCTTCAGGACCAACACAGTCTCCGATGCCAGAAACTCGGGCGACATGCTCTGTCCTCCATATATCTCATTTAAGTTATTGGTAAGGTGCGGGCCTATGTGTGGTGTCAACATTTTATAATACTCTGCTGATAGGCTGTCAGGGCCCGGTGTTTTATTGTTGGGTAAACTTTTTATGGCTGCTGATACTTCCTCTACCGTTATTTCCAGTTCCAGGGATTCTTTAAGGGCTTTGGGGAGTTTCGGTAAGGTTAAATTGTTTAGGAAGTTCCAAGAGGCCACGGAGTCATAGAGGGGCGCTTTATAGAATTCAGTGACGTATCGGGTAAAGATATTCTGTATAGTGCTAGGAGTACATGTCAGGGAGCGGGTAATCGGGTCTTTCAGCGAAAGGATATGGCGTTTGGTCGATGGGGAGTTTTGCATTCTTGCCACGAGAGAGCCCTCTTTGTTGCCCCACCAAAAAAATCTGTTTCGGACACCTCCATACCCCATTTTGCTTGTCCCTGCAAATAGGTTTCCAGTAATTGTTTGGCCTCTAAGAATTTGTCTTTGGTAAATGGACTAGGGTAGGTGATGTAAGCCTGGTGCGCTATGGTCAGTTCCGAGCAGTTGTGTATATTTCTTGCGGGATTCTTTCGCTTTGAATTTCAGGTAGGAGGAAATATAACCCCGGAGGACTGCCTTGGAGGTAGGCCAAAAAAGGCCCGCATCCTAGGCGTGATCCCAAGTGTCATCTGCGAATTGGGCCCAGTGGATTATGAGGTACTGTCAGAAGTCCTCCGAATTCATAAGGTACGACGAGAAGCGCCATTTTTTTGTGCAAGGGTGAACCCCTGGTTGGGCTATGGAGAGATTAATTGGGGCATGGTCCGAAATCACAATATTTCCTATATCCGTCCCCGAGACCCGTGGAAAGAGATTGGAGGAAATGAGGAAGAGGTCAATGCGGGAATGGCTCCCGTGGACATTAGAATAATATGTATAGTCTCTAGCCGATCCATTTAAAAGTCGCCATGGATCACATAGGCCAAAGTGATCCATGAGTGTCAGGAGGCTATGAAGGGAGCAAGCATCATGCGAGGAGGCTGATGAATGGTTTAATTCTGGGTTGAGAATGGTGTTAAAGTCACCGCCCATTATAGTGTTATGTAAATTTTTGTCTAGAAATTGTATAGGTCAGCGTAGAAACATGTGTTAGGTTGATTAGGTGCGTAAATGTTAAGAAGTGTGTACTTGTTATTATTAGAAGTGGCCTCCAGTAGGAGGAATCTACCCCCTTGTTCAGTATATGTAGCATGGATTACCGGGGATATAGAGGCATGGAAGAGTATTGCTACTCCTCTTGTCTTAGAGGTGAACGATGCCGAATATTGTTCCCCCACCCATGGGGCCCTCAAATGGTTGTCTTCTCCTCTCTTTCCAACGTGTTTCTTGCAAAAAAACAATGTGAGGTCGAAATTTCTTAAGATGAGATATCACCTTTTTACGCTTTACAGGGGAATTTAGACACGCTACATTCCAGCTGCTTATGTTGAGGTGCATTGGATGTTCATATGTGGTGTGTGTAATATTTGTTATGGTACTTATCCTATCCCAGTCGGAGTTCCCGGTAGGATGAATGGTCCGACTTGGATGATGGAGGATCCACTTTCCCAGCGAGGAGGGAGAGCCTCCAGGTGTGTAGCCTCAGGTGTGCCAAGCGCCCGAACCGCAGGCAGGAGGGAGAAACACTAGGGAAGAAAAACAGGGGTCAGCAAGAACCACAGTAAAACTGTAACTTGTCTTAACAACAGAGCATCATTTGTTACATTAAAAGAGGACATGAATTCTTAAAACATGTTTTCTACTGGCACATTTGAAATGGAGGTGTGTAAGCCCCTGTGGGACGTGTTAATCCGGTGCATCAGGGAAAAGGCGGTGACGTGCCTCTTCAGGGTCTTCGTAGAAGGTAGGTCTGCCATTCGTCGTTACTTTCAGATGGGCTGGATACAAGAGTTGAAATCTGATATTCTTTTCGAAGAGAAGCTTGCAAAGCAGGGTGAACTCTTTACGTTTTGCTGTAGCTGCTGATGAGAAATCTTGGAATATGAGGATGTGTGTGTTGTTAACCTGAAGTGATCTTGTCGCTCTGTATGCCCGTATCACCTTCTCCCTAATCATCCAGTTGGAATAGCGGGCAACTAATGGTCTGGGCTTGTTGTCTCCCTCACCCCTGGGCAGCCCAATGCGGTGAGCTCGTTCGATGATTAAGGGGGTCAGCTGGTAGGTCTAAGTGTAGTGCTTTAACCAAATCATCTACCAAATATTGTTGGAATTTATCCTGGGTAATATGCTCGGGGATTCCTACAAACGTGAGGTTATTCCTCCTCTCCCTGTTCTCCAAATCTTCCAGCTTTTCACGCAAAATTATCTCTGCATTCTGGCACTGAGTAATGTCCCATTCAGTTGCCTGGGTGGTTGCTTCACAAGTGGAGACTCTGGACTCCAATTCACTGATTTTTTGTGCGTTCTCTGTGATCTGGCTCGGTGCCGTATTTATGGATGATTGTATCATATCCATTCTTTTGTCGAAGTATGGGGTAAGCAGTCTCGATACCTCTTGGGCCACTGAGACCGCACATTCCGCATTGAGGCCCCGGTGCATAGGTGGGCTTGATGTCGGGGAAAGGTTTGGAGGTGTGATGTCATGATCAGTGAGTAACTCCTGTGAGATCATGGCTGGCGAAGCGGGTGGTGTGGAGGAGTTTTGTCGTGCTTTTGCTTGAGTCGTTGCCGTTTTGGGCTGATATCTCTTGTTGGAGGGTAGATTAGGGGCGTTCTTTGCTTTTTTCTGCGTTTGGGCGCTTGAGTGTGATTGTAGATATTTGTCCATTGTAGGAAGGACTTTACCAAATGGTGAGCGAGAGAGACAGCTCCGGTCTGTGCCTAGTGAAATAAATCTAACGTAGCATTAAACCTTTAGTGGCAATGTCCTATGTGAATTGTGGGGTGGGTACAATATCTGTTGGTATAGCGTTTAGTTGCCGTCTTTGGTGGGAGTATGCGTCTTCAAGCAGCTCCAGGGGTCTCCTCTTACTGAGCCGTTGTTCAATATCTTTGAGGCTATCTGAGGGCAGTTTCTTATCAGCCTTGCGTTTCCCAATGATAGAGTGTGTCTTTTGTGTTCATAGTAAAATGCAAATTAAATGCAAATGCAAATTAAAGCTGCACGATTGCGCCCGAGCGGTCGGAGAGCAACGCGCTGGAACCAAGCAGTGACTTCTTTTTGTGGCTGATGTGATTAAAGGAATGGAGATGACATATTGCAGAGATCAGGGATGAGAAACAAATGATGTGCCTATTAGCCGACTGTCCGATAGATGGCGTTGGTACTCCACTTGTGAGCTGTTGAGTGTGTGAGTAGAGGAAGAGAACAGGCATCTGGAGATAAGATGTTGTTGTGCTAGTTGTATAAGGTAGTCTGGTATTAGGCTGGTATTATGTGTTCATCTCTGTGATAGATATATCTGAGCCGTACTTTAGTATGGTGTTATGACTCTGATATCTCAGATTTCCCGAGATTACACGGATAGTATGTGGTCACCTCTGTGGTAAGCAGGTCAGAGCTGTGATTCAGTTGTCACATGTGTGTAATCCCCTGTATCCAGTGCAGTGGAGCAGCCGTGCGTCTTTAGCAAGGAATATAGGATAGATTAGTTTTGATCTCAATTAGCGGGTGACTGTGCTGCGTTTCACTTAGATGTGTGGAGCAAGATGGGTCTTCCTTGATGCCTGTACTGGCATGGGATGCGATCTCAGCTATGGCTCTGGGTGAGATGTTGACGACAGTTATATGACAGTCCTACCCTCTAAGGCCCCATGTTTAGGTCAAGATGGCCGCTTTTCCCGCCACTCTGGTTGTGGTGATGGAGGACCGTTAATCAAAATGGTGGCCTTTCGGATTTAGGCAGTCAGTGTTATGGCAGCCGTTCCCGCCGAAAATATTTTGGGCGTCTAGGGAGTGGGTAGAAGTGTCTATTAAGGCTGTGCACCATGAAAGTTAGTGGCCACCCTCTCCCCTTGGGGCGATCTCCGGTCCGTCGGCAGGCGGTCTGTGTGGAGCTGACAGCCAGGGGGTATTTTGGTGCTGGTTCCCTTCCAGTGGTCTATGCCGCTGGCTATATCACAGCCCACCGAGCTTCTGCCTCCGCAGAGTGCGACCGCGATGTCCTGCAGTTCGTGCACTGGTGTCCGTCACTGCTCAGTTCCAGTCGCGTTGCTCTCCGACCACTCGGCCACAATCGTGCGGCTTTCCGCTTTCCCGAGCACAGTCTCGCGACTCTTCAGCTCCTCGGGCGCAGCTGTGCGGCTTGCCGGTCTTTCAGGCGCAGTCGTTCGACTCTCCGTTCCTTCGAGCACAGCCTCACGGCTCTCAGGTGTAGTCTCGTGGTTCCCCGGCCTTTCATGTCGCGCAGCTCTCCGGTTCTGCAGGTGCAAGCGTGCTTCTCTCCGGTTGCCTCCTGTCGCACTGCCAGCCACTCGCGGCTGGTCACCGTCTGCGGTGCTGTGATGTTCTTAGGGGGAGAGGTGGCAGTTCTCCCCGTCAGCTCCAATCCAGTGCCTGCTCTCCTCTTCCCATGGCCTGGGATCTCCGGCCGCTGTTCTCCGCCTCCTATCTGCGGCCAAGGTCCAGTGAGGCCTATCCTCGCCTCTGGACCACCGAGGTTGGTCAGTTGGGGCTCTCTCTGCGCCCCTCGATCAGTGCTCTGCTATAGTCCATTTTTTGCAACCTATATAGCAAACTGATCCTGGATGGTGTTGGATATATTTAAGAGCGCCTCGGAGCTTCTTTAAGATGCGGCCGCCATCATGCGTCCTGCCCCCGGAAGTCCCACTAATTCCATTTTGTCCTTTTTTATCCGTTTTACTAGATTATATCGCCAGGGTGAGAACTAAGAGAGAGCGGTGTCCTGGAGGCCAATTGTTCTGAGCATGCTGAGGAGAAATTACTTCATGCAATTATTTAGTACCTTCAATTTGTAAATCTGCATTAGTGGCAATGCAGACCAGGCGTCCAGCCTGAATATACGTAAATCACAAACATTTCTGGGCTGTAATAAATCTTGATCAAAAATTTAGTTTTCAAACATCATTTAATTCTCAATCATAGCATCAAACTGATTTCCCAAAATGGCTGAAGCAAATTTAAATCTTTACTTCAATCTTATACTTAGATGTGCGGTAATTATTGGCCCATGCCCCAGATGTGCAGTCACACATGGAGCGCAGTAACCTTCCACCCAAACCGAGGAGAGGACGCAGTGAGGTTGTGTCTGAGATATTTGTATGCATATGAAGAACTTTTACAGCTTTGAAAAGTTACTTATACATGCCTGTAAGATTCACATCAAGGAGCTGATTGAGTGTTCCATACGAGACTGTTTACATGCCAAATTGGCTTCTATAAAGAACAAGTTCAGAGACTCATTCAGACACTCTATGTGTGACTGCCACCCCTATGTATGGGCAGTAATTACCGCACGTCTAAGAGTATAAAATTTAAGTAAAAAGGTTAATGCTTCAGCCATGTTGGTATCAGTTTGATGCTTTGATTGAGAATTAACTGATGTTTGAAAACTTTCTACATTTTCGATCAAGATTTATTACAGTCCAGAAACGTTTGTGATTTATGCAGAGAAGAAGTTGGTGATCAACAGTGTCAAATGCTGCAGAGAGATCCAGAAGAAGCAACAATGAGTAGTTACCCTGAAATTAAGCAGTGAGGAGGTCGTTTGAGACTTTAGCAAGAACAGTTTCTGTGGAGGATCGAGAAGGGAGTTAGCAGAGAGATAGCGGATTAGGCGAGAGCAGACCAAGCGTTCTAGGAGTTTAGATATGAAGGGCAGGTTA
>JAODAL010078660.1:0-12836 GCA_025379985.1 Phyllomedusa bahiana | reverse complement strand
ACCTATAGTGGACATATGGTAGATGCTAGTTTAAACTATTTTTGGTGAATAATTATCTGCCCTTGCCCAGAAATTTTGAAACTTTAAAATTTTTGCTAATTTTTCCAAATTTTCATGAATTTTGATATTTTTCACAAAAAAACAAGGATTGTATGGAAAAAATTTCTTACAAACTTAAAGAAAATGTGTCACAAAAACAATCCTAAATCACAGAATAGGTAAAAGTGTCAAAAAGTTATTCTCACATAAATTGACACTGTCAATTTTCAAAAAAGGGCTGTTCGGGGAAGGCAAAACAGGCGGGGTTCCTTTAAAGGGGTTTAAAAAAGCTTTGGGTATATATTACATCACGACCCCTTTTTTTTGAAAGATCTTTCCCAAAAGCCCTCCAACTTTTTTAAAAAGGGCAAAAACATTAAACAAACTATAGCCCCAAACAAAATAAAAAACACTTTACTGGAAAAAAAAAAATATTAAAACACACTTTTAAGTATGGGTCTATTTAGTTTTAACATGTAATTTAAAACCCCAGGGGCAAAAAAGTTTTCAATCAAATAGCACACATAAAATGTTTATGTGAACACCTCCTCCTTACAATTTCAAATGTAATTTATTTACAAACTGTCCTTGTCAGAACTTTTTTTTTGGGACGCACACCCAACAAGTTAACAAAGTATAAACAGCATAGAAGTAAATAAAAAAAAAAATTCACGTTACATAGCGTATCCGGCACAAACAGAAGTTCAATTTTATCATAAAAAAATTTACAACTTATCTGATTGATCACTCCCCGATCACTTTCCCCAGTCGGGCTGAGGCCCTGATCAAAAAAAAATGTATTGGATATATAGCTACAGCATTGACTCCCCAAGGACCAAGAGTCCACTGAACTCATAGTTTGGGGGGTATTAAACAAATAACCACCTCTGTTTATGTCAACATTTTTCAAAATAATGATTTAAGATTGCTTTTCATTATATGCAGGCCAGTCCGTTTCACATCATTAAAATTTTATATCTCACATCTTCACATTTTCTATTTTCTATTCCGCATAAATTTTATCCATAACATTTTATCAAGAAGAGTCAATAATTTATAAAAAACTTGTTCTGACGAGTTTTCTCTTCGCTGTGTCTATCAACCCGAAAAACCTATTACAAAATACCTTCCACGTAATTTGAATCACTTTTTCGACTCAAGGGATAGACGAACATCACCACAAAAAAATAAAAAAAAAAAAAAATAGGGCCGAAGCACACCCGTCCTTTAAAACTAGTTCAACTAATCAAAAGTGTTAGGGTGAAAATAGTTTAATTTTAAATAGATTGCAATATGTTTTTTACAGTCTTCATTTTACATGTAAAGTATTTTAATGTGTTTTAAAATGTTTTAAATGTTTTAACTAGTACACATTGTTACAGTTTTTACAGAAAAGCGTCTTCCTCTTTTTTTTAAAAAAAACATCTTTAATGAACCACTTAGTCCAGCCGTACTTTTGGATCAAATGTTTTTTTAAAAGGAGTATCTTTTTTCAAACTGCTATATATAAGGTCATAACGGGTCGGGGGTAAGGGGCCTACATCAAAATTTCTTGCACATATTGGGAAAACAATATCAACAAAAATTTTTTTTAATTTTGGTCTGTTATTTTGTACAATGTTTTATAGTTCCTCTACGTATATTACTCTCGCTGACTTCCTGGCTGCACAAAAGTTTAAGGATTGTCCTGGTTTCTGGTCAGCTCTGAACACTCATAGCTGCTATACTAAATGATTTAGGTACAAACCAATTGTGCTTATTTTTACTGTCCCCATCATTACAGATATTGTCTTTGTAGCGAGAAAATCCCTTAAAAAGGGGTTTTTGCCAGGGCTGCCTTTTCCGCTAAGAAGTAAAGTAAACAACCAGGGCGAGAGAGAACAGACAGACAGACACCAAGAACAGAGCTGCATAAGGGGCGTGGAAAGTTCTTAAATAAACAAACTACAACTTTTTAGGGTTTTGTATACAAAAAAACAACAGCTTTCTCCCAACACTTGAAACTTCTTCATGTTCTGTCATCAGATAAAGCAGGGACTACTCAATAATCACACTACAAAAGTTTTTCTGTATAAAAAAGAAAACATTTTCTACCCGGTGCCCCTTAAAAAATTTTTTGCACTCATCTCATCAGATAAGAAACTTCTCTCGCCAAGCCCCCAGCAGTCCTCAGGTCGTATCTATAAAGCTTTTAAATAACTAAGGTCAGGTAAGGCAGCCTGTAGCTCTCTCAGGCTGCACTTTTTGTAATCACATATATTTAGAAAAGTGATTAAAAACCCATTTTGGAGGATCCCACATCAACATTACATCGTGGCAAAACCCCTTTAAAGCAGCACTGGAAAATTATGGAGTTCACACATGATTTCACTTATGGGTTGTACTCACTTTTGTTGCCAGCAGTTTAGACATTGGTGGCTGTGTAATACAATATTTTCAAAAACGTGAGTGTACTCTTTTGTGAAATACTGTCTATCTATCTATCTATCTATCTATCTATCTATCTATCTATCAACACACACACACACACACACACACACACATATTATATATATATATATTCTGCAAAGTCAAAAGTTTACATACACTAGGATTACTATGCCTTTAAACAATTTGGGACAGCCCATATAATGATGTCATGTTTTGGAAGCTTCTGATTCTGGTTGATTGGCAACATCTGGGTTAATTAGAGACACAGCTGTGAATGTATTTTAAGTCACACCAGAAACACACTGCTTCTATGTGTAACATCATGGGAAAATGTAAAGAAATCAGCCAAGATATCAGGAAGAGAACGGTGGGCTTGCACATGTCTGGTTCATCCTTGGGTACAATTTCCAGATCCCTGCAGGTGCCTTGTTCATCTGTACAAACAATTATTCGCAAGTACAAACAAAATGTGTATGTCCAGCCATGATACTGCTCAGGAAGGAGACGGGATCTGTGTCTCAGAGATGAATGTGCTTTGGTCTAACATGTGCATATCAACCCAAGAACAAAAGCAAAAGAACTTGTGAAGATGCTGGTGGTAGCTGGTAAGATTGTATCATTATCCACAGTGAAACGAGTACTGTATCAACATAGGCTGAAAGGACACTCTGCCAGGAAGAAGCCATTATTCCAGAAGAAACATATAAAAGCCAGATTAATGTTTGCAAATGCACACAGGAACAAAGACCTACATTTTTGGAGACATGTCCTGTTGTCTGACGAAACCAAAATTGAACTGTTTGGCAGTAATGATCATTACGTTTGGAAGAAAAAGGGAGAAGCTTGGAAGCCTAAGAACACCATCCTAACTGTGAAACACGGAGTTGGAGGCATCATGTTGTGGGGTTGTTTTGCTGCACTTCACAAAATAGATCGAAATAAGATTATGTGGCAATACTGAAGCAACATCAAGTGGCCATCACAAAACCCTGATCTCAATTGTATTGAAAATTTATGGGCGAATCTGGTGGGGCGTGGTTAGCGATGTGAGAAGGAAGACGTGCTTCACATGAGCTCCTCACACGACCAGCGAAATCAGTAGAACTGAGCGAAAATTATGGGCCAGAAAAGAGCCAAGAGACCACCTTAGCTGCCAAGACCCCTTCTACAGCCTCAAGGTTCACAATTTCTAACTTTCTTGCCCCTCTTCAGTGGTTACAAGGATACACCTTGCCCTCCCGCTCTGTTGAGACTAGGGTGCCATTTTGCCCACCACAGGCTGCGCCTAGGAACAAGCAGCAAGCTCCGGCTCCTCACAGCGACACGGAATCGTCACTGCCTGCTCCTGCTTTGGAGCCCAGCCATACACTGACCCGGCCTCACCAGCCGACGGCGTCTCTGCAGCTTCAGCCCGCATCTCCGGGCCTCAGCTCCGACGCGCAGCCGGGCGCACCGACAACACTCGCGTCGCTCGAGGCAGGAGACACAGAGGAGAGGAGAGGCTCCCTCTCCATACAGGTTAGCACGTTCACCGCCCGTACTCACCCCTCGCCTCTCACCGCAGGCCACCCGGAACCCTCACACAGCTCCATGCAGCGTCCACATCAGCACTCAGGGACAGGCCCCCATCGACATGTGAGGGCCCCTACACCTGAGCTGAATATCTGCTTGCCCAGGCCGCCTAATAGCTCCACTAATTGGGCCACTAAGGTGCCTACTGAGACTGTTCACAGCTCTATGTCCACCCAGAGTACCCTTCCAGCCTTGTTAGATGCTGTTGTGCCAAATGATACGCTGCAGCAGATCACAAAGGCACCACTGGCTGTAGACCCTTGCCCACCTACACTGCACCCTGATCTGCAAGAGCTGGACCTTACCACTAGCTGCAATGTCACTAATGTTGACTACAAGATGGCTTCCACAGCCTGCTCAATCTGCCCCACAAGCATGCTGTTCTTATTGGAGAGCCCAAAGGTAGCAGCAGTCCTCACATAGGAGGTCCTGGAATATTGAGCCCTCCAGAGGCGCCTAAACTGGTCATGACACTCACAAACAGGTCCGGGCATTCGCAATAGATGGCCCTGTTGCATGTGACCTCGCCTACACCCAATGCACCCCAGGGTAACAACAGACCTCCTCTAAGGGAATTGCACGAAGCATCCGCCGCAGTAGAAGTTGAAAATCCTCCTAGGCCCTCATTCACTCTGGCCCCTGTTGTGGACCTCACCGGAACACTCTTTTCAACTCAGGCCCAAGACAGTGCCTCCTGGAACCCCAGCCCAACATGGGGAGGCAGTCTGGTACATCCTTCAATTGATCTTTAGGCTGTGCATCATATTTCTCATCCTCCCAAGCTCTTCAATGAGATCAAAATGCCCTGCTTACCCTGCAGGCCTATCCAGAATTACGTGCCCTTCTCTCACTATTACCCATCAAACTTGATATGAAACAAATGGCGCACGGCTTGCAGCAGGCATGGAGACAAGACTTGCGACCCATGCAATCTGAGGTCGCTGCTCTTCAAGAAAAGTCAGAAAACTAGAAGCTCAGGAATCAACAAACCTCCTTGTATCCAACCTGCAATCTTCCATTTCGGAACAGAATGATCGTCAACTTCAGCTTGCTGCCCAAATGGACGATTTAGAAAATCGAAATAGACGAAATAACATCAGAGTACGGGGCCTCCCTGAGAGTGTAAGGGGCGCAGACCTAATTCCCACCCTGACCAACATGTTCAATTATGTTTTGGGCAAACCAGAAGACACCCCAATCGAATTTGAGAGAGCTAATAGAGCGCTACGCCCTCAAAGCCAGGACTCTACCCGTCCCAGGGACATTATATGCAGGATCCATCATTATACCACTAAAGAGGAGATCATGGGGAAGGCTCGAATAATGCAAGACATTGTGTTCAATGACATCAAGTTGGGACTATTTCCAGATCTCTCCAGACGAACCCTGCGCATGAGAGCAGCAGTTAAGCCACTGTTATCCCTCCTCCAAGCCAAAAATATCCAGTATAAGTGGGGTTTTCCCTTTTCCTTGCAAGTAAGACACAAGGACAGCTTCCTCACTCTACACTCTCCAGCGGATCTCCCGGCCTTCATTTCAGCTTTAGACCTCCCTGAGGTATCTCTACCGGATTGGACATCAGCGGTCACCACAGAACTCTTCACTCTGAGAGTGCCCCATTGAATTCACAACCTCATCATTTTCCTGCAGCCACACCGAAGTCCCAGAGGTCAGGCAGGCGTCCGAGAAGCCCAGAACCTCATCCAGTCAAGACGTGTCCTATCCGCTGATGCACCGTCTAGAGTCACGTGAGACTTATTACTCCATTGCCTTGGATGTGCCACCCTCCGGAAACACATTATAGAGATTTTGTGTGGTCACCTCTCTGCCTTGTTATTGTTATATTTTACCTGCCTTATGTTTTTTAGTGATATGACCCAAGGACAGGGGTGAAGGGAGCAATCTCTTTGTTGATTGCCCTGGCCCTCAGCTTCAAATCCTTGCTCTCGTGCCCTTTCGGCTCTTTTCCCTTTTTTTTTTCCAGTCTAGCACATCATGCCATATCTTCTCCATATTATTCTGTCCCATCGCAGTTGCCATCGTGGTCAGAAGGCACATAAAGACGCTCTCACCCCTTCCCCTTTATTTGTTTTAATACTTCCCTCCAGCCTCTTGTTTTCATTGTGCCTGTCCATGACTGATCCATTATGTGATATATGTCCTGTGATGCTCATGTGATGACCTTTTAAGTTTTTTTTTTTTACAATTGCTTCTATGATTGTGGATACTGTTTGCCCCCAAATAGTATTGGCCTTCTTCCTTTATGTCATGGCCACCGCAGTTACAAAGCTGTCTCCTTTAGTTGTTCGGCCGTTTATTGTTAGGCCGCAGTTATCTTTAATTGTCAAACAATTTGTTTTTGCTTTTCTACTGTTGTTACAGTCGGTTCGGGTCTCATCAATGTGCTCGCTTATAGGGAGCCCTCCCTTTCCTGACCTCTGGCCTTTATATAATGGCTAACATTAGATTAACATCCCTCAATGTGAAGGGATTTAACTCTCCCGAGAAGCGTTCACAAATCCTGTATCATCTCCACAAACAAAAATCTCAGATAGTCTGCCTGCAAGAAACCCACCTACTTGCTTCTCATATCCAGTCCTATAGGAATCGCTACTTCCCTGCCTGGTACCATAGTAGTAGTTCAGCGACCAAGACGAGGGGTGTTGCCATATTCTTCCATAAGTCCCTGCCGATACAAGTATTAGATGCAGTCTACAGGGCCATGTCTACACAATCGCCAATATTTATGCCCCAAACACTAATCAGCTCTCTTTCCTAACTAAAACATTTGATAATCTCACATGCTTCGCTCAGGGACAAATCATCCTCTGCGGAGACTTCAATTTAGCCCTTAATCCCCAGCTTGATACATCCTCAGGTCACTCCTCGGTCGCTTTTTACACTCTAAATAGAGTTAAAAAATTGCTCCATGAGATGCAATTAATAGATGCCTGGAGACTCTTGCACTCAAGGGAGCGGGATTTTACTTTTTTCTCTGATCTTCACGGCACTTATAGTCGCATTGACTACATCTTCCCCCAGCATTCCAATCTTAAATTTTTGGTAGCAGTCTCCATAGGTAATATCTTGCATTCCGACCACGTGCCGGTCCATTGCGACCTGGTCCTTCCAAGTTTTAGACGGCCTATGTTATAGGGGCTGGCGCGGGTTCCGTCGCCCCCTGTGACCGCCCCCCTGCCCGCATGGGGTCAGGCGCGGGTGCCATGGCCGCCCGCAACCATTCCCCTGCTGCCCGGGCCCCGGCGCCTGCTCACTTACCCGTCCATGCTCCTGTGAACGCTGCTCCTGCCTGTCCCGGCCACCGCGCGCGTACCCGCTGCTTAGGGCATGCGCGCGATGGCTGGTCTGGATTTAAAGGGCCAGCGCACTGGTAATTAAGGTATACGCCCCCTGCACACTCTGCCAGATTGTTAGTGTGTGTTAGTTTGTCTAGAGAGAGTTTGGAGTTCTGTTTGATTACCCGTGTACCAGTCCATTCCGCTACGTTTCCTGACTTTGCCTGTTTGCCGCCTGCCCTGACCGTCTGCCCGTCTCTGACCACGAACCTCTGCCGCCCGTCCTGACCTCCTGCCTGTCCCTGACTACGTCCGGGAAATTAAACGATTCTGTACCACGCATTACCCCGGCCCCCATCGAAGCAAGTCACGTCAGGGTAGCGATTTGGGGTAGCCTCACCGCCGCAGCAAGTCCATCCCGCTTTGGCGCGGCCTGTGAAAAACCGGGGTCTACTTAGACTCCGCTCCCTGGCGGGGCTTAACTATCATCGCTTGCGGTGGTCCAGCGAATCCACCAACCCGTTACAGTACAATCTGGCCATGGATTCCGCCAGGGTACTTTTGCCCGAGATCCGGGACGTCACGACGGCCGTCGCCTTGCAGAGCCAGCGTATTGACCAGCTCGCGGCCATGATGCAGAACCTTGTGGCCCGTCTACCTCTGCCTGCGGCTGCTGCCGCCATGCCAGCACCATTTTGCTCCTGCAGCCATGCTCTACCTGCTCCTAAACCGGGAACTTCTCCTGCATCTGCCCCCTCCCCTCATGCTATATGGAGACCCCAAGAAGTGCCGTGGCTTCATCATCAATGCTTCATCCACATCGAGATGTTGGGGCATCGATTCCCTACCGAGCAGGCTAAGGTGGCCTTCATAATTAGCCTCTTATCGGGGGGAAGCCTTGGCCTGAGCCACTCCGCTATGGGACTGAGGAGATCTGTTGACGGCAAATCTGCAAACTTTCCTCCAGGGGTTCCGCACCGTCTTCGAGGAACCTGGCCGCACCTCCTCCGCAGCCGCGGCTCTGCTCCGTCTCCGTCAGGGCGACTCTACTGTGGGTCAGTACTCCGTGCAGTTCCACACCCTAGCCTCAGAGCTGGACTGGAACAATGAGGCTTTGGTGGTGACTTTCGGCAAAGCCTTTCTGGGCGTATTAAAGATGAGCTTGCTGGTCGGGACCTGCCATCCGCTCTGGACGAACTGATTCGGTTGGCCACCCGAATTGACATACGGTTTGCTGAGAAACAACAAGAGCTCCGCCTCCAACGGGAGGTCGCCTGACCACGCCGGCTACCTCGTCTTGCTCCCGTTTTGCAACAACCTCCACTTTCTCCACCAATGGTTCCTGAGGACGAACCCATGCAGGTCGAGAGAACCCACTTGACCCAGGAAGAACGCTCACAGCGTCGCCAGAGGCAGCTGTGCTTCTAACGTGGTTTTTTAGGGGCCACTTCATTGGGGACTGTCCGGTGCGCCCGGGAAACTCTCGCACCTAGGGCTCGCAGGAGAGGCATCTCTAGGTGCAAGTGTGGCCTCTCCCCGTCTGACCATTCCGTACTCTGTGGAATTTCGCCGGACAGCACCTTTCAAGCCACCGCCTTTCTTGATTCGGGATCCGCTGGAAATTTTGTTAGCCACGCGCTGGTGTCCAAATTTCGTCTCCCGGTGACCCCTCTGCAGAAACCCATGTTCGTCTCCTCCGTCAGTGGCAAATGCCTAAAGATCGCTATTCGGTTCTGCACTGCGCCCCTCACCTTGCAGATAGGCGCCCTACACAAGGAGACTCTGAAACTTTTTGTTCTGCCTTGCTCCTCTTCTGAAATTCTCCTGGGCCTCACCTTGGTTGCGAGATCATGCTCCGACCCTAGACTGGAACACGGGTGAGATTACCCGTTGGGGCCCCACGTGCCACTCGCGATGCCTTCCCCTGAAACTCCGTCCAGCTCCACCCCGCCTCTGTAAAGCCTACGAAGCCTCTGCCGGTTTCTGCCCACTCCTTACCAGGATCTAGCCAATGTCTTTTCCCTGAAAGACAGGCCGAAACTCTTCCTTTCCCCACCGGCCGTTCGACTGTCCTATTGACCTGCAACCCCCGGTAGTACTCCCTCCCCGATGCAGAGTCTACCCTCTTTCTGTCCCGGAGATCAAGGTGATGTCGGAATATGTCCAGAAGAACCTCCGTAAAGGCTTTATACACAAGTCTTCTTCGCCGGTTTCTTCGAAAAGAAAGATGGAACTCTCCGGCCCTGTATCGATTATCGAGGACTCAATAAAATCACCATAAAAAAATCGATACCCCCTGCCTCTGATCTCGGAGCTGTTTGATTGCCTGCGTGGCGCAAAATTTTTTTCCAAGTTGGATTTGCGCGGAGCATACAACTTGATTCGTATCCGTGAAGGCGACGAATGGAAGATGGCCTTTAATACCCGAGATGGCCACTTTGAATATCTCGTCATGCCGTTTGGCCTTTGCAACGCTCCGGCGGTGTTCCAGAACTTCGTTAACGAGATCTTCTGCGACCTTCTCTACGTCTGTGTTATTGTCCCATCTGGACAAATTTTAATCTTCACTCCCCGGGTCTAGAGACTCACCGCCCCCCAACGTCCGCCAGGTGCTACGATAGTTTGTCCGACCCCTCCCCTGGGCGAATTTTCAATAATTTCCCCTAGACTCGGAATCCGTTGAGCCCCTCCTTTTTTTGTCGGTTTGGCTACATCCCTGCCCGCCTCTCCCCTGGCTACCTCGTGTCATGTCCTGCCGGGATACCCAGGTGCGTGACAACAAGGCCACCTGGAAAGCCACACGACAGGCCCTTCTACGGGGCCTCCGCTCGCACCAAGGCCAGGCCGACAGGGACGTAGATCTCCGCCCCTATTTAAGCCAGGTGATAGAGTTTGGTTTGTCTGCCAAATATATTCGTTTCAAGGTGCCCAGTTATAAAATTAGGCCCTAAGTATTTGGGCCCTTTTGTGGGACTTCGGCAACTAAACCCGGTGTCCTACAATCTCCGCTTGCCTCCTACCTGCTAAACCCGAATGCCTTCCATGTTTCCCCTCCTCAAACCTGGGTGCTGAATTGCTTTCCCCGTGGATCTGTCTCGCCTTCCCCCTGTGGCCGTCTCTGATAACATCTTTGAGGTCAAGGAGGTGCTGACGGAGAAAACAGTGAGGGGGAAGCGGTTCTTTCTGATTGACTGAAAGAGGTTCGGGCCAGAGGAGCGCTCGTGGGAACCTGAGGCTAATCTGTCATCTGACCTCCTCTCTAAATTCTGTAAAAAGAGGGGGAGACCTCAAGGGGGGGGGGTTCTGCTATGGGGGCTGGCGTGGGTGCCGTCGCCCCCCGCGACCGCCCCCTTCCCACAGGGGGTCCGGCGCGGGTGCCGCAGCCGCCTGCAACCATTCCCCTGCGGCCCGGGCCCCGGCGCCTGCTCACTTACCCGTCCACGCTCCTGTGCACACTGCTCCTGCCTGTCCCGGCCGCCGCGCGCGTACCCGCTGCTTAGGGCGCGCGTGACGGCTTGTCTGGATTTAAAGGGCCAGCGCACCGGTAATTAGTCAATTGCCGGACGATGGTCCTATATAAGGTATACGCCCCCTGCACTCTGTGCCAGATTGTTGGTGTGCGTTAGTTTTTCTAGAGAGCATTTGGAGTTCTGTTTGATTACCCGTGTACCAGTCTGTTACGCTACGTTTCCTGACTTTGCCTGTTTGCCGCCTGCACTGACCGTCTGCCCGTCTCTGACCACGAACCTCTGTCACCCGTCCTGACCTCCTGCCTACCCCTGACTACGTCTCTGGATTATGATTCTGTACCATGCATTACCCCAGCCGCCATCGCAAGCAAGTCACGTCAGGGGTAGCGACCTGGTAGCCTCACGCCGCAGCAAGTCCATCTCGCTTTGTAGCGGGCTCTGGTGAATACCGGGGGCTACTTAGACTCCATTCCCTGGCGTGGCTTAACTATCATTGCTTGCGGTGGTCCAACGAATCCACCAACCCGCTACAGCCAACTTTTTCCTGGAAACTGAACGAGTCGCTAATTTCTGACTCTCTGTGCCTATCAGAATTGAAACTTTCTATAGACACATTTGATGCTGCGCACATGTCTGACCTTACGACACCTCAGACATGTGGGAAGCGCTTAAGTGTCTATTACGGGGGGAGGGGGGTACTTATTAAGCATGGAGTTCGCTCAAAGAGAGAGGCCGCTCACAAACGTCACTCCCTTCTGAAGCAACTCTCCTCTTTGGAAACTTCCCACAAATCCTTAGGCCGAGAATCCGATCTCAGGGCCGTCATCCGGGTCTGCCACGAGATCCTTCAGCTTATGGAAAACAAACATAAAAGATACTGGCAAATTTGTTCTGGCACCTTTTATGCCTGGAGTAACAAGCCAGGAAGACTCGTGGCTCGCTCTCTCTGGGACAAGAGAGCATCTTTGTTTGTTCCGTCAATCAAAAACTCGGAGGGGCGGGTTGTGCACCTAACGGAAGATATTTTATCGTTTTTTCATAAATACTATTCCGATCTGTATAATCTCCCCTCGCCTCAAACGCAATTCGGCCAATCTTCCTTCTCTCTATACTCCAGACATATCTGACAAGAATGGCTCTTCCCCCCGTTTCATCCCAGTCTCTCGCCTCACTGGAGGCTCCCTTTACGCCTGCAGAACTTAAGGACGCTGTGTCTTTTCTCCCCTCTGGCAAAAGCCCTTTCTCCTGGGCCACAACCTATTTCAGATATCTGGGTATCCAAATCCCAGTCAACCTCGAGAAAACATTTGACTTAAATTTTACCCCTCTGCTCACTAAAATAAAGCTGGATCTCCTGAAGTGGAACAAAAAAGATTTTTCATGGCTTGGATGCATAAACATCTTTAAGATGAATGTGCTTCCCCACCTTTTATACTTCTTTCAGGCCATTCCTATCCTCCTGCCTAAACCCTTTCTTATTGAGTTACGACAACTTTGCTCTCATTTCATATGGCCGAGGAAACATCCCAGGATAACTAGATCAACATTAATCCGCCCGAAAATGGAAGGAGGCTTAGCACTACCAGACTTTCGGGCTTACTATCTGGACTCCATAGCGCTTTGCATGCTAGACAGTTTTAATAATGCTAACTCAAAGCTATTTGTCCAGTTGGAAACCCAGATCTATAAAGCCCCAACGGCGGCCTTGCCCTGGCTTCCAACCTCATGGCTACCGAAAAGATCTCTTCAGACCATCCCGTTTATAGCCAAAACAACGGTCTCTGTGAGTAGATCGTCCCCTTCCAAACTGCATGTATTTTCATGGGGAGGCCCATGTACCCACTTAATTGGAAATCCAAGTGCCCCTGATTTCCTGACGATCCCCCTTGTCCGTCTTTTAGATGAGGGATCTCGCCGATCTATTTTCGATCATGTGCTTTCTACAGACTCATTGAAATCCTATACTGAATTGGTAGGGGACCTGCTAATCTCACATTTTTCCAGACTAAACTACTATCAACTTATTTAT
>JAODAL010078659.1:0-12837 GCA_025379985.1 Phyllomedusa bahiana | reverse complement strand
TTCTCTCCCTTTTTCATCAAAACCCTATATACACAGAGCTCAGCTCTTCTCTTCTATCATAAAACCCTATATATCACAGAGCACAGCTTCTCCCCTCTGAAATTTAAAACCCTATATATCACAGACCCTCAGCTTTTTCCCCTTCTTTCATGAAAAATATATAAAACACGGGAGCTCACCCTCTTCTCTTCTATAAATAAAAAACCTTAAAATCACAGAGCTCAGCTTCTCCCCCCAATCAAAAATCCTATATATCAGAGCCAGCTTCTCTTCATATAACCCTATATTTCACAGACTCAGCTTTTTATCATATAACCCTAAAATAACCACAGAGCCCAGTTTTCATTTTCCTCATATAAATTTAAAATTTTTAAAAAAATAAAAACAGAGCCATCCTCTTCAATAAACCCTACATATCACAGAGCTCAGCTTCTCCCCCTTTTATCAATAGCCCTATAAATCACGCAGCTGGGCTTCCTTCCTCTGTCATAAAACCCCAAATATACACAGACTCACTTCTCCTCTATCATATAACATTGTAAACGAGTGGTCCCGCAGCCCCCCCCCCGGGTGGGGCCACACTCGTGCGGGCCGCCCTTTGGGGCCCCCGGGGCCAATGCGGGTTTCCCCACGGGTCGGGCCCCGGGCTTCCCCCTTCCCTGACTGCGCTCCCGCTTTCCCCGGGGCCGGGCCCGGTTTTGCGCATGCCCGCGCCCCCGGCTTGGGGGATTTAAAGGGCCAGTACCCCCCATTTTGGTAAAGGCGGGCCCGGGTTTGCCCCTTTATTTAACCCCCTTTCCCCTTCCGGGTCCCCTTTTGCCGATTTTTGTGCCGTACTGCCTTTAGAAAAAAGCGTCTTCGGGCTCTTTAGCCTTTTCTTCCTTTGTCCCAAAACCAAAACGCCCTGTTTCTGACCACAAAACCTTTCCCGCCTGTCCTGACCCCCTTGCCTGTCCCCGACTTCGCCAAAGTTTTAAACGATTTTTACCACGCCCCTCCCTTGGCTGCCCCCCGCAAGAAAGTCACGCCAGGGGGGCGCCGGGTAGTTCTCCCGCCCCAAGCAAGCCCCATCCCGCTTTGGCGGGGCTTTTGGTGAAAATGGGGTTCTCCCTTAGTTTCCGCCCCCTGGTACAGCTTAAAACCACGCTTGCGGTGGTCCAGGGGGGGATCCACAAACCAGCATCCGTACAGAAAATTCCGGCCATGGATCCCCCGGGTGCCTTTGCCCGGTAAACCCGGGAACTCACGGCGATAGGGGGGCTCACAATCACAAAAACTTGCACAACAACCCCAGCCGAACCATTTTGGTCCCCCATGCTGCAGCACTCCTGGCAAACCAAAAACCGCCACTCCTCCTCCTGTGGCGACGCCTCCGCCAGTCCCCGGGACTTCAAGGTTTTGCTTTCCCAAACTACCCGACAAGTTTAAAGGGGACTCCAAACTGTTTTCAGGGGATTTTTTAACCCAGTGCTCTATTGCAATTGGAAAAAGGTTTGGTTTCAATTCCCCACTAAAAGGGTTCTAAAGGTGGCCTTCGTGGTCAGTTACTGCCCCGGGGAAGGCTCAGCTTGGGCCCCCCCTTCTGGGCCCCGGGGCGACCCGGGTGACACGGCCCTCCCAGGCTTTCCTCTCAGGGGTTCCCAGTGTTTTTTAAAGGGACCCGGGCCCGGGCATCCTTGCAGAAAACCCCCCCCTTTACTAAAATTTCCCCCAGGGTGACTCCTCTTTCGGGATCCAGTTCGTTTTCGGCCCTGGGGGGCAAAAATGCCCTTTGGGAACGACGCCGTTTATGTGCCATTTTCCCAAAAAGGGTTTGGGTTCCGGGCCCCAGATTTTAAAGGAGGGCCATAGGGGCTAAGAGATCCCGTCCCCCCTAAGCAAACCAATCCACCTAGCCACAGATCGATTTTTGGGGGTTTGGGCCCGAGCGGCAAGGGGAAACTACCCCAAAGGAACGGACCCTTGGGCCCGCCCCGGCGTTTGCCTCCCCTTGGCCCGGTCCCCCAAAGACCAAGTGCCACCCCCCTCTCCCCCCAGTGAAGAACCCATGCGGGTTTGGCCCGGGCCACATCGGTCCCGAACAGGAGCTGTCCCCCCGGGGGTCGGGCAGAAAAATTTTGTCCCTTTTAAACTTTTCCCCAGCCCATCACTTTCCAAAGGGTTTCCCGCTTAAACCCACGCAGCGGGGAAAACCCGCCCGCACCTAGGTTTTGGTCGGAGAGGCATCCCTGGGTGTGAAAACTTCCTCCCCAAACGTTTACTATGGAGGTTGAGGCTCGTCTGGTCCCGGTTCTTTTTTCCGTGTGCCCGCCTTTCTAACTCGGGATCCCCCCAAGGAAACTTATTACACCACCCTGGTGCCCCCCAAGTATCCCCTTTTCCGGTGCCCCCGTCTGGAAAAGGGCCCTTGGTGATATCCCCCGTGAGTGGTGAGCTCCTTAGTGAGGCCATTGGGAAAGTGACCAAGCCATTGCCCCCCCCCTCCGCGTGGGGGCCCTTTAACAAAGGAGGAAATCCCCTTTTTAACGCCCCCTGGGACTTCCTCAGCGACCTTTTGGGGCCCTTTTCCGTGGTACAGCCCCCATGCCCCGACCCTCGACTGGAAAACCGGGGGGGTTTCTCGCTGGGGGTTCCCGACTCCCCAGAGTCGCTGTCTCTAATTCTGGGGCCAGTCCGGGGCCTTTCCCCACCTAAACCCATTTCTTACAGGTTTCCTGCCAGTCTTCCCGCTAAAATACCGGGACAAAACGCGGACTTTCTTTTGGGGAAAAACCAGGCCGAACCTCTTCCTCCTCATCCCCCCCTATGACTTTTCCCCTTGACCCCCTTTCCCCGGGGACCAGTCCCCCGGGGTAAGTTTCCCCCGTTGTCTAGCCCAAAGGACTCAGGCCATGTCGGCCCTATATCCGTGAAAAACCTGCAAAAGGGTTTTAAAACGCAAGTCCCATCCCCCCCCGGGAGTTTTTTTTTCTTTGTCCCAGAAAAAGGGAAAGGGTTCTTTTCCTCCTTGCATCCCCTCCCGGGCCCGGGAACCAGATTACCTTTAAAAAACCCGGTTCCGTTGCCACAAATTTAAACAAAACCCTTTTTGGGACCGTTTTACAGGGACCCAAGGGTTTTTTCCCCAAAATTGGGACCTCCCGCGGGCATAAAACCCCTCTTCATTTTCCTTTGAGGGAGATGAGTGGAAGAGGGCCCGTTTAATACCCGCGAGGGCATTTGATATTAGTAATGCCTTTCATTTTCTGGCAAGGCTCCCGGGGTTTTTTTTTTCAGGATTTCCCGGAAAGGGACATCTTCGGGGAAACCTGCTTTTACACGTGTGTCAACGTTTACCGGGGAGGGAACATTTTGGGTTTTTTCCCCCCTGACCTCCAACCCATCTACCCACAGGGGTCCGAGTCCCCTGAAAAACGCCTTCGCAGCAACCGCCTGTACCCCCAAATTAGAGAAAGGGTGTTCCATCAATCCTTCTGCCTTTCCTGGGTTTTACATCGTCCCAAACCGAGGCCTGCAAAGGGACCCACAAAAGCTGTCTGCTATCCTGCAAGGCCCGCCCTTTTGGGAACTCCGAGCCATACAACGTTTTTTGGGCTTTGCCAATTACTATCGGCAGTTTTTTACCCCCACTTCTCTAAAACTGGGGGGCCTATTGTGGCTCTCACCAGGAAAAGGCTAACCCCAAAAATGTTGGCCCCAGCGGCCCCAAAGGGGCCTTCTCGGATTTGAAGTTTACCTTTGTTCCGCACCTATTTTGTCCCTGCCCCGACCCAGAGAAAACCCTTTTTCCCTGGAGGGGGATGCCTCTTCGGTGGGGGGCCGGGGCTGTCCTTACTCAAAAGGGTCCCAAGGGGGAAAAAAATCACCTGGGGGTTCTTCTCCAAGACCTTCCCCGTTTGGTAGAGGAAAATATGCTAAATTTGGGACCGAGAATTACTCGCTTTTCAAAAAGGCCCTTGGAAAGGGGTGGGGGCATCTTTCCCGGGGGGAGCTCAACACCTTTTGAGGGATTTACGGGAACACAAAAAACCTTCAGGGATCTCCCGTCGGCCCCCGCGCCTCAACCTCGGGAAGCCCCGGGGGGTCTCTTTTTTTTTCAAAATTTAACTTCCGGGTTCCCTTTTTTGCCCACCGAAAAAAAATCAGGGGGATGCTCTCTCTCGCGCCAAACTGACATCACTGGGGGGAAAAGCCCAGCCCCAACCATTATACCTCCGGGAAGCCTGGGTCCAAAACAGCAACCTGTCCCCCCTTCGGCAGATACCCCTGGCAAACCTACGGGCGGCCGCGCTCGCAGGAAATACTGAATTGGGGAAAAATTTTTTTTTTGATGGCAGGAATCCGGGGGCCCCCAAAATCGTTCCAATTGATTTTCTCCCGGGTTTTTACTGGTGGGGCCCGGGTGGCTAAAGATATGAAGGAAATTCTTTGGGTGCCCTTTCTTTCTTTTTGCCCGGAATAGGGAACCCCCCCCACGTCCTTCCCGGGTGCGCGCCCCCGCCCATGCCCCTACCCCATGGGGCCCATGGGCAGGATTTCATCACCGCCTTTTTGAACCTCTTCAGGTAACACCGTGATTTTGGATCCCTTAAAGGTTTGGTTTTTTAAGTTGTGCATTCGTCCCATGCCCGGGTTACCTTCCGCACCCCGTCCCTTTCCTTTCCCTTTCCCTTTTTTTCCCCGTATTCCCCCTGCACGGTTGCCCCAGCACATCGTTTCTGATTTGTGGGGTTTCAGTTCGTTTTCCAATTTTTGGGGGCGCCAAAAACCCGCTCCCCATTGCAGGTGAAGTTAGACTTTCTCTTCGTCTTTTCCATTTCCCCAATCTAATGGCCAGGGAAGAGGGGCAAACGATTCTGGGGGGCTTTCTTACGTCATTTTGTTTTCTGCCCCCAAGGGTGATTGGGGCCCAACCCCAAAACCCGGGCCGAATTTTCATACAAATCCTTGGGCCAGGGGCTTCAGGGGGTCTCCCTTTTTTTATTGTATAAAGGCCGGCATCCCCGCCCTCCTTCCCTCTGCCTCCTCCCCGGGTTCCCTTGTTGAGGGCCCTTTTACCACGACTTTTTCGGCATTTGGGAGCGATTACATCCCTGCAGCGTTTCTGCTGCCCGAAAGAAGGCTCAGGGAGAAAAGAAAGGGGGACCCGCTCCCAAACCCTTTTCTCCGGGAGAAAAAGGTCGGCTGTCCGCCAAATTTTTGTCAGGTTAAAAAAACCCCAGCTACAAAATGGGTCCGCGCTTCCTTGGGCCCCCTTTTAAAACCCGAGCCGTATTAATCCGTAACATATAAGCCCGATCCCCCCCCACCCTTCGGATCCCAAATTCTTTTCATGTAACCCTCCTGAAGCCCCTTTGAAAACCCTTCTCCCGAAAAGTTGCCCCCCCCCCCCTCCGAGGCTGTAGCCTCCAACATATTTGTGGAAAAAAAGAGATCTTGGCCCATTTAAGTCGGTTAGGGGGAAACGGCAATTCCTGGTTGGTTTTTGGGGGGGATTTTGGTCCGGGGAGAGATCAAGGGAGCCTGAGGAGCAACATGGGCCCCCCGGTCTTTTGTGTTGAGGGGTTTCCCCCCAACCAGAAAAAGGAAAGGGGGCCCAGGGGGGGGGGGGGTACCTTTTCACGAGTTGGTTTCCCCCAGGGCCCCCCAAACCCAGGCTGCGGGCGCCCCCCTCGGCTGCCGCCCGGGGGGTCCCGGGGGGAACTGCTGGGGCCCCCGGGTCGGGGCCCGGCTTCCCCCCCTTTCCTGATGCGCTCCCCCCGTTCCCCCGTTTCCCCGGGCCGGGCCCGGGATGCGCATGCCCCGCCCCTTTGGCCCCGGCCCGGGGCGCCGGCTTCTTTTTTGGGGTTTAAAGGGGAAACGCCCATTATTTGGGAAAAAGGGGCAAAGGGGACCCTATTTAACCTCCCTTTCCCTTTCCCGGGGCACCTTTGCCCCGGGTCTTTAGTGCCCGGAAATGCCTTTAGAGAAAGCCCTCTTCTGCCCCCGTAGCCTGTCTTTCCCTGTACCGAACTTTACCCCCCCTTTTTCCCGTTTCTCCCACCACGAACCTTTGCCGCCTGTCCCGACCCCCTGGGCCCGTCCCCGGGCTTTGCCTACGTCTCCGATTTTTACCACGCACTGCCTTGGCTCCACCGCAAAAAAGTCACCCCCAGGGGGGGCGACCTGGTAGTTTCCCCCGCCGCAGCAAGTCCCCTCCCCCCCCCTTTGGGGGCGGGGGTCTGGGGGGAAAAAAACCGGGGGTTTTACTTAAGGGGGGTTCCGCCCCCTGGTACAGCTTTACACCATCGCTTGTGGTGGGTCCAGTGGATCCCCTACCCGCATTCGTTACAAAAAATTATATATCCCCCGAGCTCAGAAAACTTCTCTTTTTATTTATATAAAACCCTTTTATATCACAG
Organism: Phyllomedusa bahiana; assembly: GCA_025379985.1. Lineage (NCBI taxonomy): Eukaryota > Metazoa > Chordata > Amphibia > Anura > Hylidae > Phyllomedusa > Phyllomedusa bahiana. Next base: position 6,436 of record JAODAL010078659.1, on the reverse strand, counting down.
AGCACAGCTTCTCCCCCTCGGGAAATAACCGTATATATCACAGAGCTTCGTTCTTTTCCTCTATCATTAACCAAATAAATCACAGAGCTCAGCTCTTCTTTTTCTAAACAAATTTTAAACCCATATATCACAGAGTCAGCTTCCTCCTCTAATTTAATAACCTTTTATCACAGAGCCAGCTTTTCTCCTTTTATAAAAATAAACCTAATATAAAAGATCAGCTCTTCTCTTCTATCAATTTAAAACCCAATATCACAGAGCTCAGCTTCTCTCCTCTATTTATATAACCCTTTTAAAATCACAGACCAGCTTCTCCCCTTTATAATATAAACCCCATATATCACAGAGCTCAGCTTCCCCTTTCCCCATCATATAAACCTATATTTTCAGAGTCAACTTCTCTTCAATAATCCTTAAAAATGACAGAGCTCAGCTTCTTCCTCTACAAATAACCCTATATATCCGCCCGCTCAGCTTCTCTTCCCTATCATATTTAAACCCCATCTTTCACCCGAGCTCAGCTTTTCCTTTCCCAAACACATGTTTCTCCCCAATAGGGCACAAAAAAACACCTAAAGGTTTTCCCTTTAGGGCCAGGGCCCCCCAGTGGGGCCTTTTGGGCAGTTCATCCAGTAACCTTGTATGGCCATTGGTGGACACAGTATTATCTGCACATGGCTGCCAGACTATAGGACCCCGTCCGAAGGAAGCAGTTATATAAAATCACGTTACCTTCACCTTCTCTCAGTTGTGTTAAACTACAATTAAAATGCAAAGAAATAATTTTAACAACACCAACAAGCGGGAAAAACCTAATCACAAGATGGAATAAACAAAGGATTTACTCAAAATCTCAAGTATTCCGAACTAAATAACAATATAAAGAATTTATAAGCCACCCTAAAAACTTAAAGAATTGGCAGAGAAACAACAAGAAAGATTACTTTGAGATGAGTATTGTGAGATGACTCTGGGAATAATCAGTTCCTGGGGAGGCTGGTACCAGCAGAGCGGCTGGGCCCCTGTGGGTTGTGGTTTTGATAAAGAGATTAAAGAGATACAAAATATCTTGGCAGGCAGAACCAGATCCCAATGGAGAAAAAAAATGAAAAATTGAAAAATGTGGGTGAAATAAACACACTTAACCCAAAAAAAACAACTACTATCAGAACCTGTTAGCAAAGAATTTAACATTTTAACCGCAGGAATTTTTGTTACCAATTGTTTTTTCCTCCCGACCTGCCAAGACTCATAAGGATTTTTTTATCATTCTGTTTAAATAGACATACGAGGGCTTGTTTTTTGTGGTACAAGAGGTACTTTTAATGGTACCATTGATTAAACCATATAATGTACTGGGAACTCCCACCCCCCCCAAAAAAAAGAATTCTGGGTGAGGTGGAACGTTAAAAAAAATGAAATTTTTGTTGGGGTTTCCCTGTTCAGTATAAATGGTATCTTATCTTTATTCTGTTGGTCGATACAATTCCATTAATAACAAAGCGTTTTTGTTATGCTTTATGACAAACATTTTAATTATTTACATTTTGAACTGCAACACCATTTTCTGTGACTTTTTCTATCTATGGACCTGATTGAGGGCTCATTTTTTGCAGGTTAACGTATAGTTTTTATTGTTACCTCTTTTTGGAAAAATACAGCTTTCTGATTTTTATTCCAGAGTTTTGGGGCAACATGACCCAAAAAAATGCAATTTTGGCATGCAAACATTTTTTTTCTATTCCAAGCAATGGTAGTAAACGTGGACCGGCACTAATCGACTACCCATGCAGACTCAACCCCCCACCCTCAGGATGTAGGGGTTTTTTTTACCTTTGGTTTTAATTTGTGGCGAACTTCTAACACACTGACACCCCGGGCTCCCATTCACCTTCTCTCGCGCGCGTAAGGCCCTTTTCACCGGCTTATTTTTTTCCCCCGGATTGGGCCGTATCCCCCCGGATTTGCGCTGCAGTAGGGCCAATCCGTCGGAAGAAATTTTAGGGAAATCCATGCTCCATAGAAAACAGTGGATTCCGCGCCCTCCCCGCTCGGCGAACCCGCCGCGGGGGGAGAAATGACATGAACATTATTTCCCCGGGCGTACGCCCGTAAACAATGCATTGTCCATGGGGCCGGGGGCGGCCCCCCCCCCCGTGCCCCGGCCCCGCCCCCGTTCCTTTTTCCCCAAAACCGGATTTGTGAGCCCCAACCCGCTCAAAATCCTCGGGAATAAGCCGTGTGAACAGGCCTAAGCGGGGGGGAAAAGTGACATGTCGTTTTTTTTTCGCGCCACGTTTTTATCGCCGGGAAAACGTTGGACATTCATAACTCTGAATGAGGGCTATGAATTACCGTAATTACGAGGCGTACTTCGGGTGTATTGCGTGCACCGAATTTACGCCCACAAAAAACCCTGTAACCAAAACACCAAAGCTTATAAATAGTACTTGAAAAGAAGAAAATAGTTGCGGCACTCGCCAATCTTCTTTTCAAACCTTTTATTTATAAAACCCAGGGGAATGGGATGGGGGGGAAAATTCAGATACGACAACCATGTTTTGGGCGACTATTTGCTTCTCCTCAAGTACCTTTTTTTCTATGATGTTTATCATACAGGATAAATTGTGTCAATTTTAAAAGATTAGACTTTTACGGACATAGCAATTCCAATTATGTGCAACTTTTATTTATTTTAATAGTAAAATGCAAAAACAGTGTTTTGAACTTTTTTTAATTTTTTAAATTAAAAGGGTTTTGCCATGACAATGTTACGTGGGGGTCCTCCAAAATTGTATTTTTAACACTTTTCTAAAAATATTCATCAAAAAAAGTGATGCCTGAGAGATTTACAGCTATACATTCTTTGGTTTCCTGACAGTTTTTTCATTAACACACCAGGAGCTACAGGGGTGATCTGTCCGCGCTTTCTTGTTTGCACTTTTTTTACATGGCGGGGAAAAGAACAGCTTTTGAAGGGATGGGGGGAAAAAATCCGGGTTTTTTTTGAATGAGAATCCACGGTTGTAATGAAATTAAACTGATAAACATGTAAAACGCTGCCTGGCCCTTTTGTTTCAGCCCCCCCTCCACCTCCCTCTGCGGGCCGTTCGTGAAGGAAGAAAACTCTGCCGGGTTTGAGAGCTTATTTTGCTCGGTCCTGGGGCAAAAAAGGGGGGAAAAAATTCAAATCGCATAAAGCTTGGGGCACAAAACTTTTAATAAAAAAAAGGGGAATTAATAATCTTTTTTAAATTAGCCCAAACCATATTCCCCCAGAAACTTTACAATATAGAAGGAATAACCCACAAAAAACCCAAACCATTACATTTAAAAAAAGCTACTGACAAATGAACACGGGGTGTGAGGGCCCTCCCTCGGGGGGAGCTTAAAAATCTTTTTAGGGGGGTTTGGGTTTAAAAAAAGGCTTGACAATTGCTTGGTTTTAACAATGGACCACCCCCTGTTACATAAATATGGGGTAGTTTTACATAAAATTGGTTTGAACCCCATCCCCAACCATACATCTATAAACAGAAAAGTCCCTGGGGGGGCCAAATTTTGGCGGGGAAGTGACGAATCGTGAAAAAATTTGGGGGGGTTGACAATTGGGGATCCTTGATGGGTTTTGGGTCAGAAATAGTTTTTCAAAAGCGCATTTTAAAACTGTGAGGGTTTGAGTGTGCCTGATCACATGGGTAACATTTTTCCAGGGGAACGGGTTTGCAATACGTAAAAAATTTTTGGGAGGGGGGCAAGGGGGGTTTTCGGAGGGAGTTGGTGAAAAAGCCCTTAAAAGGATCAGTACAAAGCGGAAGACGGGTAGGGGGGTTAGACAAGATAAGGGAGGAGATGAATGGGGGTTGAAAGGCATTTGGGAAGCCTTATTTGGAGAGTGATGATTTTATTTTTGTATTCTGTACTGAATGGGGGCACCCCATTGCAAAGACGACACAGGTAGAGGCATCAGTAAAAGCGGAGGGAAAGAAAACAAGCCGGGCTTCTGCTTTTTTTTTTTTTTTTTTTTTTTTTTTTTTTTTTTTCAGGACAATTGGAAAGGGGGAGTTTACGGGAGAGGAAAAACCAAAACAAGTGGGGATTTTACAGTATCAAACGAAATGAATAAGACAACAATGATATTTTGGGTTTTTGTTTCCACAGTGAAAATTTTGGAGGGATTTTTTGGAAAATGTTCTTGATTTGCAGGTGAAAAGAGGGGCAAGGGATTTATATGGGGGGATAAAGGGTTTAAAAATAAAGGGGGTCAATTATAACCCCCCAACAGGGGGCCTGCGCCTAGGGGGTTATGGGGAACCACACACTGAAAAGAGAAATACGGGGTGAGGTCATTAGTAAAATGGGGGGATAAACTAAAGTTATTTTAGTAAGGTTTAGTTGGAGATAGAGAGAGGACATAAAAGTCAGAGGACAGCGACAGACATTCACTGGTGTTTTTGTTAGGGCGGGGTGAGTCGGGGGGGGAAGTGTAAAAGGTTTTAGTTTCAACAACGTAGAAAAGGGTGGTACTGGAAGCCAAATCCTTGATGGTTTTGTTTCCCAAGGGGGGTGTTAATAAAAGAGGAAGGAAACCCCGAACGGGAACCCTTTAGGAAAAAGCGACAGGGAAGAGGAAGAGGGGGGTAGAACCCCGGGAAAAAGAAAAACCCTGAAGGAGCGGTCCCAAAGGTAGGGAAAAGAAACCCAAAAGAGAGCGGTGTCCGGGGGCCAATGGTGCTGGCCCTGCTGGGAGATGGTTGGGGATCCACAGTTTTCCAAAAGCTGCAGAGAGATCCCGAAGAAGCAGCAATTTAATTTTTTTACCCTTGAATTTTGGGTGTCAGGGGAACATTTGAAAAATTTTTTTGAAAGAGCATTTTTTCCCTGGAGTGGGAGGTGCGGAAACCAATTTCCCGAAGGTCTAGAAGAAGTTAGCAGAGAGATAGCGGGGTTTGGGCAGATTTGACCAAGCAATCCAGGAGTTTTTTGGGGGATGAAGGGGCAGGTTTTGAGACGGGCGGAAAATTTGGCGGGGCCCGGAGGGGTCCGGGGAGGGCTTTTTTAAGTTAAAGGGGGTTTTAACAGCGTGTTTAAAGGGAAAATGGGTAAAATTCCCAGGGAGAGAGAGGGTTTACAGAATGTAGTGGGGGAGAGAGGACGCTGGAGAAATGGACGTGACAAGGGGGGAGGAATGGGGTCACCAGAGCAAGTGGTGGGGCAGCAGACAGGGGGAAGCCTTTGGGCACTTTTTTCTCTGAAGGGCGGGTTTAAGGAAAAAAAAAAAGGAAAACAATTAGAGGGTGTGCGGGGAGGACAGGATGGGGTTTTAAATTTGGGGGGTTTTGATGTGAGTTTTTCCCGGAAACTGTCCATTTTGTTTTTTGAAGTGATTTGGGCCCGGGCTTCAGCACAGAGGGCAGTGACCGTGCCTAAACTTTTTTTCCTGAGGGGGGAGCGAAGGGGTTTAAACCGACGTTTTGGGGTTTTTTTGTGTTGTTTATTAGGGAAAAAAAATATTTTTGTTTGGGGCAGTGAAGGGGGGTGTGGTAGGTCCTGAGCATTTTAATTTTTTATGGAGAAAAATCTGCAGGTTTGCCCTTTTACTCTCTCCACAGACGCCCCATTGGGACCTGGAACAGCGCTGTAGATTTGGGGTTTTTAGGCGTGTTGGGCCCAAAGGGTGTGGGCGTCTGGGTTCTGGTGGGGGTGTGGAGTGGTTTTGGGCCCAAAAGGGCCAGGTTTGGGTTTTGAGAGTTTCATTGTAATGGGGTTTTAAAAGCCAGGTTTAGGAAAAAGGAAGGGAGGAGATTGGGGGCAGGGGAGGGCTTAAAAGGGGGTCCCGTGACTCCTGAATTTTTGAAGAGCGGGGGGATTTCGGAATGGGCGCGGGGTTTGGGGTGTCGAAGAAGGCCCGAAAGTTGTTGAAAGTAAAAAAGTTTAAAGGGTTAAAATCCGAGAGTTCATAATGCCCCGGGGGGCCGTGGCCCTGGGGCCCCTGCATTTTCATGTGGGTCAGCTGAAGCCCGCTCCTACCTTCTTTTTAAAAGAGGGGGCATTTTCCCGCTGTGGAAAGGGCATTATTTGTAGCTGTGGGAGGGCCACGGCTGCCTTTCTGTGGGGCCCCACTACGCCCCAGTGTCTTGCTGGCAGCATCAACATCAAGGGGCCCGGGCTGGCCGCAAAACAGGCTCCGCAGCGGGCCGGGTTCAGTCGCGAGGCAAAGGGGGAAAGGGCCCCGGGGGCAGAGCTTTTGGGATGAGCTCGGGGGGCCGGGGCCAGGCAACTCCCTTTCAAATGGAAAAGCACTTTACTGCCTGGCCCCTTTTTCCCGTGCCCTGCCCCCCCAACCTTTCAGGGCCCGGCGCCGCCGCCTCCCAGACCTCCACACCCCCCCCCCTGGGAGGCCTTTCAGGACGCTGAGGAAAATGAGCTTTTCCCC
>JAODAL010078658.1:0-12837 GCA_025379985.1 Phyllomedusa bahiana | reverse complement strand
TTCCATTTTTTTTAAAAATTTTTCCAAAAAGTAAGAGCTTCTACAAATAAAATCTTTGAATCATTTTCCAATTTAAGTAAAGGAGAAAAATTGGCAATAAAGTCACTACAGGGTAATAAAACTATAGTAATCTGACCCGCCGACATGGCGGTGGAGTGGTAATCATGGACCATATTTGGTACCATGAAGAATCATTGCGGATTTTATCTGATTCGATGTACTATTCACCTTGTACAGATGATCCCTTTCCCTTAGTCCAAAATATTTTTTTAAAGTTAATTAATCAAGCTTTTATGGATGGGGCTATAGATAAAAAAGAAAAGATTTTTATCTACATTGAAGAATCTAACACGCCTTGTTTATATTTCTTGCCCAAGGTACACAAAAACATTCAGGCACCCCCTGGTAGACCCATCATATTGGGGATAAATTCTATAACAAGCAATCTATCACATTTTATAGACCTGTATGTGCAAAACTATGTCACTAGTCTACAAAGTTATTTGAAAGACTCTGGTCAATTGATTCAATTACTCTCTGATTTTAGATCCAATCAATCTTGTATGTTAGTTACCATGGATGTTACGCCCTTGTATACGAATATTCTACACTATTTGGGTTTAAGGTGTGTGAGTAAAACATTAGACAATGATTGTGAATTGAATATTCCACTCAAGGAATTTCTTTTAAAAGGTTTGAAATTTATTCTTGATAACAATTTTTTTAAATATAATGGCACTATTTATCGACAAATTAAAGGAACCGCCATGGGCACTAGTTTGGCACCCTCCTATGCAAATTTGAGTCAGAATTTATTTACTCCCACCCATTATACCAAAAATAGGTTTTTAGAGAAGGGATATCCTCCTAAGTTATTAGAGGATGCGGAAAGCAAAGTAGCTTCTTTTCAGCAAAAAGATTGTCTTTCATATAAAAAAGATTTAAACCAACAAGAATTAATTAAAAATAAACAAGCAAGCAAAATGAGGAGAAAATATTCATTAGTCACCCAATACTGTACCGCACATCCACAGATTAAAAAAACATTACAAAAATACTGGTATATAGTCCAAAAAGACCCTTTTCTTCAACACTCTTTACCCAATCATCCCAATTTAATATTTAAGAGGGCACCGAATATTAAAAATATGGTTGCCCCCAGTCTTATTCGAGGTCCTGACGAAACAATATCTAGAAAAAATGATGAAGCAAAGAGTGGCCCTTGTGGCACCGCATCATGTTTATGTTGCACATCTATCGCCACTAATACCATTTTTCGTTCTACAATTACCAACATCACCTATAAAATGAAACATTCACTGAACTTTAAGAGTTCTTTCATCATTTATTTAATTCAGTGTGATTGTAACCTCCAATGTGTGGGTCGCACCACACGTCCTCTGAATTTACGTTTAAATGGCCACAGATCGCGGATAAAAAAAGGGGATTTAAAACACGGTGTTTCTAGGAACTTTACAGAGTTTCATCAACAGGATCCCACAAAACTGACTATCCAACCAATTGACCATGTAACAGCTGACACCCACGATAGATTTTGGATATTGCAGAGAAAAGAAGTATTTTGGATGTTCACCTTACAAACGGTGAACCCGAAAGGCCTTAATGAAGCCGTAGAGTTTATTTATTGAACACACTATAACCTGTTTAACATATTAATTCTATTGTATTTATTGCTATAAAAAAGTGCTATAGAAAGGAGATGCAATCTACATACCATTCCAGGATTACAATGTATTGTTTTGGTTCCTTTTTTCCTCTTACGCTATTGGTTGAATTTTTGTATTAAGACCTGCTATTGGTTGTGTCTCGTAGTCTTATATGTGCTCTTGTCTACAAGCGCACGTATAACTATTTTTCCGTTACATGTGTTTCATTTGTTACACTTCTTCTTTTCAAAATAATTTAGTAACTTCGATCATGAATCCACATTCTTTTTAGTTTCTGCGCCCTTCCTAGATGCGCGCAGTCTGCACAAGGCTTTTTCAATATGGTGCCTCTTCATTTGAAACAGGAGGCCAATCCACTTAGTTTTATATGTGCCCTTTGTTTTTTTTAGTCACACATTCACACTTTATAAAATTCGTGCGCGAATCCACATATCTTTCTCGTATTAGGCTTTGCGCTCTTTAGAGATGAGCGCATCCCGTACAAAGTTTCTGTAGTAGGCGCCTCTTTTTTGAAACACTTTAGAGATAGAAACTCCACTATTGGTCAGTTTAATTTTCCCTCCCTATGTTTAACCAATCAGTAACCCTGTATCCCTTCTCTATAGACTTCCTTATGTCTTCTACGATTGACCGCCTTGTTCCCCATAGAACTACATTGGAACAGAGTAGCCCGATAGTCTATTGGTTAGAATGAATTTCCCGCCTTGGTTTCCACCAATAGGTTCTTCTTTTTATTCATAGCCCCTTCTTTTAAATTTTTGTATTATTTTAATAATCGGAACCACGACAGGTTCCTCCTCTGTACCAACCACATTGATTGTTACTGTGTATATAAACCCTGATTTGAGTTGTTTAGTGTATGTAACAATTGTAGCATCTGAGGAAGTGCCTTTGGCACGAAACGCGTTATGCAAGTTACAATAATCATTAAGGCCAACTTCTTAATGTTGTTTTTGGAATAAAGCTAACATTTTATCCTATGCTGTTTTCTGCACGAGGAGTCATTCTATGAGACGAGCGCCCGGTCGATTTTTTTCTTTTTCTCCACCATTAGAGGATGTGTTACACCATTAGGGGGTGTATTGCACCCATTGAGGGTGCATTACACCATTAGAGGTTGCGGTACACCCACAGAGGGTGTGTTACACCATTAGAGGGTGTGTTACACCACTGGAAGGTGTGTTAAACCCATAGAGTGTGTTACACCCACCACCCTTGGCAGTTTTGAAGATTCCACCAAACTGCTCAGTTGGCAGTCAGCAGTAGCGTTGAGTGATTTAATCGAGAAAACATAAAATCGAGTTGATTTTTCCGGATTCCTCGATCTCGATTCAATATTTTCCCTTAAAATTGGAACATAAATCGAGATCAAGGATTAAGGTCGCCCCATTTTTGCTGCTTCCTGTACTTTTGGCGGCCAGCCAATCAGTGCAGAGCAGACCCTGTTTTGTCTATGTCACTGTATTTCCTGGTGAACGCCATTACGAATACAGATTGTGAACTGAACATATTGCTCTCTCGGACATCCGGTGTACAAGACACTGTTACGAAATCTGCTCTGAAAAGCAATCGCTTTGATATACTGTTTTTTTGCAGCAAATTTGATTCTGCGCCTAAAAGTTTATTGATCCTGTTTTGGGGTGACAGCTGGTGTACAAGAAACTGTTACGAAAACTGCTCTGCAAGCAATCGCTTTGATATACTGTTTTTTAGGTTAAAATTTGATTCTGTGTCCAAAAGTTTATTGGTCCTGTTTTGGGGAGACTGCAGGTGTACAAGACACTGTTACCAAATATGCTCTGAAAAGCAATCGCTTTGATATACTGTTTTTTTGCAGCAAATTTGACTCCGTGCCCAAAAGTTGCTGTCTTTGGAATACAGTTCTGCAATAAGAGACTATGAACAAATCTTGACCTTTCTAATATTTATCTTTTTGAACATGGAGTGAATTAGAGGTTGTTAGCGAGCAAGGAGGGGAATAGGATGTGGAGCTAGGGGTACGAGACAAGGAGCTCCTTCCCGTGCTCCAGACAACACACAAGCGAGCACATCGTCAGTTGCAGTACCATCTGGCCTGTCATCGCTTGGTCGGTTCCCTGTGAATATCAGTACAGAAGTGCGGCGCAACTCTGTTCTTCAGTGGTTAACGCAACCTGCATCAAGTGGTTTTACCTCCTTGCCCTCTCAGTCACGGCCACAAATGTCGTCATCATCATCATCATCAGTCCAACCTGAAGCAAACAAAGCCCAAATGTCGACCAATGTACAGACCACTGTATATGATCCATATTCTGAAGACCTCTTTGATGATAGAATGCGATTAGAGTCAGAAGACATTTCAAAAGATCAAGAGGCCAAACAGGATGATTTTGTCTGCTCTGGCGCCCCAATCGCCGATGCCCCCAGAGGAGGAGAAGGAAGCTGGCCAGTCGGCAGAAATCCCGAGTGGTCAGCAACGCCTCGCAGTGCCTGTGGCTTCTAGCCCACCGCTGAAGTTGTAGATAGAACCCAAAAAATTAAATAAGGTCTAGTCTCGTCTCGTCATTTATCACATAAACATTTTAAACCAAAAAAGAATAAAATGACAAAAAAGTATAGGGAAAAATTTATTGAAAAATCTTTATTGATTCAATAATTTTTAAAAATAATTGTCACAAATGGACAATTTAAGGCTAAAAAAAAAATTTAAAAAAATAATCCCCCTATCAAAAAGGCATCAAATCACACCTTCCCTGAATTTGAAAGTCTCTAAGGGGTAAAAACCTAAAAATTTTTAAATTAGTTTAAAAGGGGCTTATATTAGAGATCAAGTGTTTAAATAGGTATAAACACATAAAGATGGGATCAATATGCCACACCTCTCACACACAATACCATACCAAGTGTATACAGGAATGGAGGAGTTGCACTGCCAAGGAAATGGGATAGCCTCGATGCGCTTTTTGCCAAGCTTTCTCAAGAGGCCCTTTTTGACTCCGTGCCCAAAAGTTTATTGCTTTTTTTGGGGTTACAGCCGGTGTACAAGACACTGTTACGAAATCTGCTCTGAAAAGCAATCGCTTTGATATACAGTTTTTTTGCAGCAAATTTGATTCCGTGTCCAAAAGTTGCTGTCTTTGGAGTACAGTTCTGCAAAAGAGACTGTGAACAAATCTTGACCTTTCTAATATTTATCTTTTTGAACATGGAGTGAATTAGAGGTTGTTAGCGAGCAAGGAGGGGCGTAGTATGTGGAGCTAGAGGTACGAGACAAGGAGCTACTTCCAGTGCTCCAGACAACACACAAGCGAGCACATCGTCAGTTGCAGTTTCCGTTTTGGCCTTTTCATCGCTTGGTCGGTTCCCTGTGAATATCAGTACAGAAGTGCGGCGCAACTCTGTTCTCTGTCCTCTCAGTCACGGCCACAAATGTCGTCATCATCATAAGTCCAACCTGAAGCAAACACAGCCCAAATGTCACCCAAAGTACAAACCACTGTATATGATCCATATTCTGAAGACCTCTTTGTTGACACAATGCGGTTGGAGTCAGAAGGCATTTCAAAAGATCAAGAGGTCAAACAGGATGCTTTTGTCTGCTCTGATGCCCAATCGCCGATGCCCCCAGAGGAGGAGAAGGAAGCTGGCCAGTCGGCAGAAATCCCGAGTGGTCAGCAACGCCTTGCAGTGCCTGTGGCTTCTAGCCCGCAGCCTGAGGATGTAGACTGTCAGGAAGAGGAAGTCACCTGTGATGATGATGTTGATAATGGCATTGTGGATCCAACGTGGTCTTTTCAGCAGCAGTTGCTTGCGAGTGCCTCATCAGTGCAGGAGGAGGAGGAGTATGGGGTAGTGTCAGTGCAGGTCTCAGAAAGGGAGAGGGAGGTCGCACAAGTCCGCTGACATTAATCCGCCAACCATGGTCAGTGGTGGCAGCAGGAACACCGCTACTAGGTTTTCACCATCAAAGAGGTCCAGGACCTGTGAAGCCTGGGCCTTTTTCCATCAAGCCTCAGATTCGCTGACCAACGTCATATGCCGGATTTGCCATCAACGCGTCAGTAGAGGCAAGAATCTAAAGTGTTTAACCACCATGAACATAAACAGGCACATGCATCTAAAGCATGAATTGATATGGAGGAGTTACTTGGAGGAAAAAAGGCCACAAGGGCCCGGCTTCAACCACTGTGACTCTCTGGGTTTCCCCCTTTCCCCCCCATTCCAAAACCATTTCGGTCCCTTTTCTGCCGATGTGCGAGCAGCTGAGCAAGACCATCCCGTTTCCAGACATGTCAGCCGATTGCCACCGCCCCCACAAAAGAACAGCCTACCTTCGCTTCACCAGTTTGCTGCACCATCCCAAGCCAAAAGCCTGAATGTTGGCATTCCCAGGCTTTTGGCCTTGGAATGTTGCCTTTCCCCTGTGGGGACGATGGGTTCCAACCAGTCATGTCTGGGATGCCTCCAATATCAGGTGCGAGGAAGCATTCTTTGCCAGAACAGTTGTCCTATTCTGGCCGTCACATGGGCAGAAAAAATCTCAGCGCGTTGGTTGATTTGTCCCAAGTCCATCTCATTGACTGTTTACCTGGGTGAGCTGGGTGGATGACAGTGTTCTGGGGATGAAAGGTGGGTCTTGGCTCAGCGAAAACTTTCCACCTGCTGAGAGGGCAGGGTTCAGATCCCAACCCCCAGGGAGCTCAGTGCCAAAGATAAACCCGGCGTTCCGAAATTAATGTGTCTTGGAGATCATCAACACACAGGTCAACGCTGTGGATGGCTCTGTTGCACTGAGGGGCCAACTCCGTGGCTGGGTTTTAGAACCTGGCGCCAGGCAAGGTGGGTGCGACACAGGAAAAATCCTTGCTTCCCTTAGATCGGTTTGATTTACGCACATCCTTGCCTGCCATGACCCTGGTTGTGCAGAAATTTCTCTTGGGCTATCTGCTGAGGAAGGCTCGAGGGTCTTAGTTCACACTTCCGGCTTCGCAACCCCCTGCTTCGGCACGACTTGCAGCATTGCAGTGTTATTTGGGCCTCTCCATCACCGTTCATTTTTGCGTGGCAAAAACACTGGAATTCCCCCCTTCCCCTGCTCCAGCATTGTGCCAGTAGCGTAATGCCATTATGCAGATGAAGTGGCGCATGGCCTGACGAGCGTCGTGCGGACCTCGGGGTGTTGAGGCCGGTGAAAGGGTCTTGCACCATCCTTCACAGTTTTGAAGGGCACCAAATGGTCAGTCAGGAAGATTTCCCTTGTCAGCATGACCATTGTGGTGATATTTTTTACTGGGGAAAAAGTGTTAGACACTCTGCGGCAGCAGGTCCCAGCTGTGATGGAGAAGTAGGTGGACACAGATGCGGACAAAGAGCCTTACTTCCCCTTGGATGTAGACTGTTTTCCAAATTTATAGGTCTTCTTTAGGCGGTGGTTCGAGGTCCAGGACTGGTGCAGGATGGCACTTCAGCTCCCAGAGTACAGGGCATGAGGCTTGTCAGGGCTGTGGTGACGCTCAGGATGAGGAAGTGGAGGAGGATGATGATACAGGGCTGGACACTGATGGTACCGATTTCTCTTCAGTGGTAAGAGGTTGGAACAGATTTCAGGAGGAGGAGGAAGAGGAGAAACATTTACAATTCAAAAGTTGGCAATTTTCTTCCACCCACACAAACTGACAGTAGAATGCAGGAATTTGAGAAAGTGCTCATTGACCAACTCGAGACATCTGTTGCATCTTCTTCACGTTCTAATGTCAAGGTGGAACGTCAGCAACGTGCCAGCAGTAGGATGGCAAGTAGCCATAGCAGCATCAGCAGCAGGCAGTGTGGCAATCGTTTTTTACCACCTTACAAACGCCTGTAAGGCAGGGCAACATTCAGACACACAGAGACCGCCTTAAGACATTGGTACATGACTATCTGCGGCTCAACCCCATTTTTTTTTAACTTGGTCCGGACCCAATCAAATTCTGGGTGTCCAAACTGGATGAATGGCCTGAGCTTCTGGGCACACCATAGAAGTTTTATCCTTCCGAGCAGCCAGTATTATCAGGGTGATAACCGACAAACGTATCCATCTTTCACCTGAGAATGTGATCGTTTGACATTTATCAACATGAATCAAGCGTGGATCTCTGACGATTTTGTTGCCCCAGTTACTGATGTCACTGACTAGTAAACTGTAGCAGGTCTTCTTAACAATGTGAAATACACATTCCACATTGAAAAAAATCAATGGTCTTATTGAAAAAAATCTTATTTCAAATACTCATTTCTTCTTGCAAATGTCCAAAAGGTCATTTTTGCTGGTTTTGGGGTCAGGCTACTTTAAAAGAGGTGCCTAGGGTGCCAATGGGGGCGGGTACTCCTGTCAGTGGCCCTATCAAAGAGGGGCCCGGTGATTGTTAAAATAGGAATAGTAATGGGTGGGGGCCCCATTTGATTTAGCTGCATGGGGCCCTGAAACAGTTAATAGATGACTGATGGCAACTCTGGCTACCACTGCACCCCCTATAACTACGGCCCTGCCAGCTGAATCTCTTTGTTCCCCGTTGGGATGTTCGTGCTGCCACCACATATATGACATGTTCTTGGACAGAGGCGTAACTTGAAGCTTCTGGGCCCTAGTGCAAATAGTAAAATGGTGCCCCTCACTTACCATGTGCCATTGACAATGCTGTGGCAGAAGGGCTTTTTGGGGCCCCTCAGACTGCAGGGCCTGGTAACGACAGCTTCCTCTGCACCCACTATAGCTACGTCCCTGTTTTTGGGCCCTGGAGAAAAAAGTGATAGGGGGATCCTGTCAGTTATCATGTGCCATTTCCAATACTGGCATCTTCTTACGTGTCAAAGGGATCCCGTAGCAGCTGCTACCGCCGTACCTGCTATGGCTACACAGTCCTCATCTTTTCAGTTCCTTACTGCAGTTTTGGGGGGGCAGCCAGTGTACAAGACACTGTTCTTCCATGAGACCCCATTTCACAGATATTCCATAGAAAAAATTCTATTTCTACTCCGATTTGTCAGTTGGAAAGTATAGGCATTTAAGAACACTTTTGATTTGCTGTCAGGGTTCTTCCATAAAATCCCACTTCACAGATATTCCATAGAAAAAAATTCTATTTCTACTCCAATTTGCCAGTTGCAAAGTATAGGCATTTAAGAACACTGTTGATTTGCTGTCTTTGGAGTACAGTTCTTCAATAAGAAACTGTGAACCTATCTTGACCTTTTTAAGATATATTAAAAATATATTTTAAAATATTATATATATATATATATATATATATATTTGAACATGGATCGAGCTAGAGGTGGTAAGCGAGCAAGGAGGGGTGTAGGACGTGGAGCTAGAGGTACGAGACAAAGCACCCCTTCCAGTGTTCCTGACAACACACAAGTGAGCACATCATCAGTTGCAGAACCGTCAGACCTGTCATCGCTTGATCGATTCCCTGTGCGTCTCCCTGTGCATTCTCAAGAATGAAAATCGACACAATTTTATTTAAAATCCAAAATCGACTCGATCTAGATTTTTTTAGTGATTGCTCATCTCTAGTAAGCAGGACCATTCTGATAATATTTTTACTGGAACAAGCCTTAGGTAGGTCCCAGCAGAGATGGAGGAGGAGGCGGACACAGAACCTTACTTGCCAGAGAATGTTAAAGGCCCAACTTTTTTCGAAATTTTTATAGGTTTCTTTAGGCAGTTTTGATGGTCGAGGGAGGGTGGGATGGCATTTCTCTCACAGAGTAGAGCACATGGGCCACCCCAGGGCTCTGGTGATGGTAGGATGAAAAAATGGAGGAGGGGAGGAGGCAGGGGTGGACACCATCGGTACTGATTACTCTACAATGGTAAGAGGTTGGCACAGATTACAGGACGAGGAGGAGGAGGAAGAGGAGGAATATCCCGTTAGTGCCCCTCGACCCCGAGGCTTTGGAGATCGCAGCAGCATCTCAAACATGAGTGCTTGGGTGCAAAATTTTATCTGCAATGACCACGCTAAAGGGCAAAAAAAAATGACAGCGAGATAAAGAGGGATCGTATCCGGTTCGAATTTTTATTCTTGGCTGTGGCATTTTAACCGCTTCAACGCGGAGCAGTGAGCAGTTCTTTGTGAGACTCCATTGCGGGAGGGGGGAAAGGGGATTTTAATGCTGCCCCCCGCTCACGGGGGACTAAAAGGGGGGGCGTGGTTGGGCGTTATTTTTTTTTCCAGTAGTGCTGCAATCACAAAACAATGACCACCCAAAGAGAAAGGTCAGTGTGCTGTGCTGGGAAACCAAAGGTGAGCACAAGAGAAGGTCGGTACGGTTGTCAGCTCAACCACTCCACCAGAAGCCAAACCCAAGAAAAAAAAGGAAAAGGCAGCAGTAAAGGAAAAAGTCTAAAGACAAAATTTTCCCAGCAAGTGGAAAAAAAGAAGTAAAGGGGAAAACAACTAAAGAAGTAACAAAGGAAAATAAGGGAAGATTGACAACCAAAAATGGAGGACAAAAAAATGATGAGGGGACAAGGAATCCAAATCTGAAAAAACCAAAATGTTTTAAGTCTTTTTTTAGGGTTCCTGTACCTCCCCTTTCACAATTAAAAAGGGTATTTTTATCGTTATTTTGTAAATGCAATTTCTTAGTACTTTAATTCTAGAAAACACATTTTGAAAATAAGAGGGAGTCCCACCACATCTTTTAGATTTTTTTTTTAATTGTATTAAGTATTTTGAAATGCTATGTCCATTATATGCAGTAGTCAATTGTCTATGAGATGCGATGAAGTGGTACCTGAGAGGGGCGCAAGCCCAGTTTTTTTTTGACAAGACGGACAAATGCGTAAATTATTTTTTTTCCTTTCTTTGTGACCTAATGCTATCTTACTTGTGGATTCCCTGACATGGCGGGGACGGTGGCAAAGCCCGGTGTTCCTTGACTGGCTGACATGGATGACATTTTTCATTTTTCTTAACATTTTCACTGTTCTCTGTAACCATATTGTCTTACATATTGTGTATAATTTTTCCATCCTAATAAAAAGGAATCCCCTGGTGTTGGATTTTCCTCTAAGAAAAATCCACTGTCCTTGACAAAAGTGAGAAATTTCCTTACACCCACAGAACTTGACAGTAGAATGGAGGATTTTGAGACAGTGCTCACTGACCAACTCGAGATATCTTTTGTATCTTCTTCACATTCTTTTTTTTTAAAATTTTATCAAGAAATTTTTTTATTCTTTTTTATAAATAATAACATAAATAAGTACAGAAAATCAGAAAGGTTATACATCACCAAATAACAGAGCATTACCTTATAACATTTATATTCTATGTCACTTCAACATGAAAAATGGTACATGCTCTGCTACAGCTTGGCCCATACAAACTAAATCAATCTGAACAGACTGGATAAAGTATATCATTATATTATAGCATTTGGAGCCACAGACCACCACTCTCGCTTATATGTTTAGCTTCTTTCTACATCTAAGATCCCTCTTGTTTTCTCAGTTGTGTAGTTTTTTATCTCCCTAAAGATCCCGTCAACCTGTGTTTTAGGTACCAGGTCGCCCCAGAGAAGTTTTCCCATGTTTTAAAGAATTGTTTGGTCTGTGCTTTTTTATTGTATATCATTGCTACTTTATCTTTCGTCATTAGAGATGGGCGAATCAATTCTAACAAAGTAGAATTCGTTTAGAATTTCAGGAAAAATTCTATTCTGCACGAAGGCAAAGTTTATGGTACTTCGCAGGAACGAATTGTCTTTTTTCTAAAATGGCCGCGAGCACATGGCGTTACATGTGTCAGTGAACTATGGGAGGAAGAAAAGAACGCCCTCGATGACATGTGCAGACATGCAGCCAATCAGCAACCAGCGGGCTTCTGTGACATCACAGCCCTATAAATACGGACACCATGTTAAATTCTGACACTTGCCAGTGTGTCTCCTGCCACAAGCATCTATCTGCTGCAGCACTATATTGCACTCTGTGCAAAACAAACCCATTTTTTGAGTTACTGAGGTGAAAGACCTTCACAAGTGTGTGTCATATACACACCTGTTCCTGAACCAGCGTTTTTTATTTTGTTTGTTTTAGTTTGTGGGGTATTCTCCCTAAAATCCAGGGTGTGTGTATTTCTGCCCCATACCAGCCTGAATTCCAACTTATTCATTCTGTAGGGTATTTTATTTTATATTCAAAAGTCAAATACAGGCTGTATAAATCCTCCGGATATTTTTTAATGTTGCAAAATCTTTCTTTTTTAATACATTCTTTCATACAAAAATATTACTGTATCCATCAAAAATATTATGATATATATTATTATAATAATATATACTATAATATTATTATTATAATAATAATAATAATATTCTTTATGGATATAGCAACATTTTTGTATGAAAGAATGTATTAAAAAAGAAAGATTTTGCAACATTTAAAAATGTCCAGAGGATTTATACAGCCTGTATTTGACTTTTGAATGTGCTACTAGGCGGTGTTGGGAGACTCCGCTGCAGGCTGGCGTGGTGTGTTCTACATCATAAGTAGATTGGTCATTGCTTTGCTGTTGAATTATTTTATTTTATAACAAGGGTTAATTTATCCTCTTTGAGTCAAATACAGGGTGTGTGTATTTCTGACCCATATACGCCTGCATTCCATCTGGTTATTTCTGTAGGGTATTTTATATCCAAAGGTTAATTTATTCTCTTGTTTGTAGGGTAATTTGAGTCAAATACAGGGTGTGTATTTATCATATACAGACATCTTCATTAAACAGAGACTGTTGTATTGTAAATTTTTGATCAAACAGTATGTCAGACAGAGATGTGGCAGGCCCTTCACACCCAAGTGGCAGTGGCACAAACATTCCTGGTGCAGGCACAGGTCACAACACATTAAGGAGCCGTTCACTCGGCTTATTCTGTGACTGATTCAGCCGTACTGCACTGCGTATTTGCGCTGCAGTACGGCTGGAATCTGTTCCTGTCATTACGGTGATCCACAGTTCTCATAGAGAACTGTGGATTCCGTATCTTCTCCCCGCTCGGCGAATCCGCCGAGGGGGGAGGAAAGTGGGCATGCACATTATTTTTCGGCGTGTACGTGCAGTGTAAAAATGCATGTTTATGGGGCGGTGAGCTGCCGGCCCCCGCCCGGTCCGCGTAAATT
>JAODAL010078657.1:0-12837 GCA_025379985.1 Phyllomedusa bahiana | reverse complement strand
TTTTAAACTAACAAAAATCCCCCACAATCCCAAAAACCCAATAGTATTACTATCTAAGTTCCAAATAATACTACCAGACCATGACCAAATGTGACCACCACATTTGACTACCAGTTGTACACGGTGCTCTGCACATGTGTGATTACACTTTAGTTACAGCCAGTGGCTTACATTTGACAGCTTCTCTGATTGGAGTCATGTTGTCTTTCCCCCTTTTTTTTCCCTCCAGCTTAGACTGACATGATTGCTTCACCTGGCCATGACTCATCTCTGCAAAATTTGCAACACAGATATTTTAGAATCCTCACTTTTCCAGGACCTCCCTACTCGTTCCCCACTGCTGTACAAACTCCCCTGGGAGCCATGGAGTGATTGGTGGGGCTGTGTGTGTGTTTATGGGGGGTTTTAGGGGTTTTTAAAAGGGTTTTTAAATTTGGGTGTTATATTTTGTGATGGCACTAGGCCACATAGCACAATGGTTGGGGGAAAGAGCAAGAAATGGGATACAGGCCATGGCTTAAATCCCCAACTCCCTGGAAAATTCATGCAGCTGGGGCCTTAACCCCGGGGTGGGGGCCCTGAAATTTCCCATCCCCCCACTACCAGAAATCACTGCAAAAATGATCTTTTAAGGGGGCAGGGGAGTTTTGTAGGGTTTATTTTTCTATTGGTTGGTTGGTTTTAAAACTATTTTTCTCGGTTATTAAAAAAACTGAATTTAGTTTCCCTTTGTACTGATTTTGGGCCCAGTTTTGATCCTTTCCCTTTAAAAAAAAAATGGTCACAAGAAATTGTTTTTCGGGGATTGTTTTTTTTAAAATTTTAAAAGTGTTTTTTTTGTTTTTGTTTTTTTTCTTATTTCATACCATTTTAAGAAATGAAGATTTTAACGATGTTTGGGAATTATACTGGGGAGGGAACATTTTAGAAAACTTTTTCAAATTTTTAAAAATTTTTCAAATTTAATTTTTTTTTTTAGAAACCCAAATCAAAGTACCCCCCTAAATTTTTTCCAAAAGGCACTATTTAAAAAAAGGGGGGGTTTTCCTGTTTGGGTTTTCCTTTTCTGCAAAAAAAGGGAAATTTTAGACATAACATTTCTCATACATGGGGCCCTTAGTGTCAGCTAACTTTTTTTTATAAACCCTAAGGCTTTACTTTTAAACCCCCTATCACTATTACCCCAGTATCCAACACACCAGGGGTACTGGGAAAATCTAGGTTACCTTCAGAAGCGGACCTTCTAATGTGATTGTCCACTTCTGGGGTGGATGGTATTTTTGGGATGGGAAGGGCACAATATCCATGGATCTTCCTATTCTGATAGTATGAGCCTGCAGCTGCTGGTTTTAGCTTAGATTGTTATGAAGAATGGATGGGCTCCATTTCTTTTTCTTTTAATCATGTTAAATTAAAACATTAAAATAAATGGTTTTAAAAAATATGTGGGACCCCCCCAATTTTATTTATAATCAGCCATGGTAAAACCTATGGGCAGATTACTGGTTTGGGGCGCCAGCCATTTTATCTGTTGCACAAACCCCAAGTAAATTGCCCTGTTTCCTTATAGTTCTAGGTTTGTATGCTCTTTTCATGTTTGCATGGAGTTCCTCTGAAATTACAAAAACATACAGATCAGTTGATTTGGAGTTAAGATTGTGAGCTCCAGCAGGGACATAAAGCAATGCAAGTGAAGATAAACTCTGTACAGTGCTGCAGAAAATGTCAGCACTATATAAATGAATACAATAAATAAAATAGATTATTAACAGTTGTTTACTATGTAAGATAAAACATACTTGTTTTGCAAACACTAAAAATATTACTCACATGGCAGCAAAACAGTTAAAGGTTTCATAAGGAAGAAAGAGAAAAAATACATAACAAAGCTCATCAAACATTAGGAGGTGCAGTACTTTTGTTTGACTAAGGTGTACATGGCGTGTAATCAAAGGCTTGCACATGACAATATGGTACCAACAGTTTTCTTAAATGTCGTCTTTGGTGGAAAACCAAAAATTCTGAATTTGAACAAAACAGGCTACATGAAAGTGCAGGTTCTACAAACACCAGGTTCCTTATTAAAAACTCTTTGATCCGTTCCTCCTTTGATATCATAGGCCTGATAACATATTCACTTTCAGGGGGTAAATATAGGTAGTTCAGAGAGAGTGTTTTTTGACACATGGACGGCACTTCTGTGTTGTAGGTTTTATTAATTGGAAGTGAAAAAAGAAAAGGATGGCAGGGAGATGGATTTTATTTCTGCAGCTTGTCTTTAATGAAATATATTAGGAATTAAGTAGGATCACATTCTTTCACTCTTATTTCTATTCTATCTTTAAACATCCAGTAGCATCAAAAACAAACATAAAAGTCTCTGCTTTCTTTCCAGTAAGACACAGGCATCATTATATAATTGTATTAAGCAAAATAAAACAGTGCGCATATTTTTTGTATGAATTATTTTCACCTTTCACTTTGTGTGAACTAAAAGAACTTGGGCTGTTTGTCATATTTGCCTACTTACGGTGTAAGAAAAAGCAAGTGAAAACCTGGATTTCTAGTAATTTCTAATAAAATGTGGTCTGATTGTTATCTAAGTCACAATTATAGACACTAAAATAATTAGACAATTGTACTGTTCATTTCTTATTCAGCAGAGTGAGTAAACATCCAGTGTGAGAAAATAAAGTAAGTGAACTCTTAAATCTAATAACCCATAGCAACCCATTTTAGCAGTAACCACTTCCACTAAATATTTCCTGGAGTTGCCAAAAAGATTTATCAGCATTAAGGGGGCATTTTTGAACCATCCACTGCAGTAAATATGTTTTTCTTAAACAATAAT
This sequence comes from Phyllomedusa bahiana, assembly GCA_025379985.1. Classification (NCBI taxonomy): domain Eukaryota; kingdom Metazoa; phylum Chordata; class Amphibia; order Anura; family Hylidae; genus Phyllomedusa; species Phyllomedusa bahiana. The sequence continues at coordinate 9,986 of JAODAL010078657.1, read as the reverse complement.
TCTGGAATGTCTTTTGTGTACAGCACTTGTCAGGTCATGGAGCATCATCTTGTGAAGGTTAATGTCAGTAGTTAGCCATTCCAAAACATAATTTTTTTAATCCTCATCTTCCAAAAACCATAACTTTTTTTATATTTACACCACTTTAGTTGTATGATGGCTTGTTGTGTTTTTTAATTGTACTCCTAATGCACCAATGCAACAAAAAAACTCTGCTGTTGATGCACCTGCAAAAACCAACCAAGTCTGGTTTGTTTACATAAATAACACATGAAGGAGCAATGGCATATGCAGTCAAATGGATCCCATAAGGACCAAACGTATGGTAATCATACCCAAAACAAATAACACAGGTTAGGCCAGAATAAAGTCATATTACTAGAAACACAAACTTCACCACCACCACAAGGATGTCAGTCACTCCTAGTGCATCCTCGTGGTGATTATTGATATTGGGTATCAGTGATATGTATGATCTGGACCCCAGCTAAGCCATATTATTATTGACATTATCGTACTACACATCTTTATAATTGCCATAGTCTTTCTACCTGATTGCATGCATCCCTTTCCACCAAATATAAATTAACTATGTGTTTTAATGGTACCTTGCTTTAGTATATCTTTATATCACACAAAGTGTGGCACATATTTGCAATGTATTTCAGGACGGATTTCGCGTCGGAAATACATTGCCCATAGTAAGTAGAATAAAATGGATTTGGCATTTAAATGAAGTACTTAATAAACAGACATATCTTAGAATAGAATGGCCCACCAATGGAAATCCGGGGCGTATTACGGTCGTAAATACGGACGTAAATACGTCCGGATTTCCCATTGGTAGCCATTCTAAGCTATTTTTTCATTATTTTAGGCTGAGTTGGTGATGGAATTATGGACGTGAATACGTCCGAAAATGCGTCCAGAACTAAGCCCTGGGAACATAGAAATCCTGCTTGGAGAACCACAGATCCCAGCCAGACCTGTGCTGTGCTGGCTCTTGCTGTACATACAAAATAAATAAAAGGTGAAGAGAATAATAAATACATCTTCATTTTTTATAACAAAAAAAAAAATGACCAAGATTAACATCTTACAACATCAGCATTGGCTTATTTAATGTAAAATTAGTTGAATTCTCTCCCTTTTTTTAAGACCTTTTCGAGCTGATATTTCTTTCTTTTGAGATCTTAGATTTATTTGCTTTCATTTTAAATGATCAACTTTTTTGATACATTGCAATGGATTTTATTCAACTTTGATTTTTCACTTTATTCATTCATTCATTTGAAAAAACAACTCTTTTTGCTATTGACTAACATGTTTTAATGATTTTTTTCCCCTTTTTTCAGCCTGTCTCAATTCGTAATACATGGTAGGCCATTTCCCTTTTGCGCCTAAGTTCCGCAATGCGCCTCACACACTGGCGAGGCCAGGGAACTTTACACTGCATTGTTTTGAGCACACCTCGGGCGCCGACATAAATAAGGCGCAGCTTTCAAATAAAAATCGTGTGAAAACGGGTTTACATGTCGCCCTTAGTCCCCTAGAGGACTTGAACATAAAATTGATTACATTTACTTTAAACCCCGCTTTTTTTCTTTATACTGCTTTTAAAAAGGGGTTTTCAAAAAACTCCAATTACACCCTACCGGGGCAAAAGGGCAATGGAAATTTAAATTGACAGTAGACCGGAAACCCCTTTTTATTAGGTTTATCGTGTCGAAAGGAATTTGGGCCCGCCCCCACTGAAATGTCTAATGCTGATATGCCCATCTTTGCTTTTGTAAGCATTCATTTGGGTTTTTGGCCACCATTTTTGAAACCTGGCGGACATTTTAGCTCTGGGATCCCGTCTTTTTGTAAAACAGCACCGGAAACCAGTACCGGGACACTCCAATACAATAAATTTTTTAAACTGCCCTTTGCCCACCCTTTTTTTCTCCAATCCTTTTGACATGTAGGTCAGGGGTCAACAAAAACATAAAAAACCCTCCCGGCCAATAGCCACAACAAAACGTTCAGAGGATGCCTCTCCCCAAGTTCCGGGGGTTCTACTACCTAGCACTACAAACATGTACTCACACAGAAACAGTATAGTTCCTTTGGGGGTACTCGTTTCTCTCAACCCTTTTCGGGAGGAACCCGGGAAACTCTCCGGAAAAGAAAACTGCAGGGTGCCAACACCGACAAGAGCCACACCCCCCCGGGTATCCTAAAATTTCCCGGCTTTTTAACAGACCCTAAGACCTGCCCGGAAAAAACCTGAATTAAAATGAGCGGGCTGAGCAGCCCCTCCTAATTACCACCTATGTTATTCCCTTTTTGCCCAAACGTTGGTTTACCTTACTTACAGCCACAATTTGGGAAACCCCCCACCTTTGGGCAAAACAGCTCCTGCATAACACTTTGTGGCAATGGAATGCGATCTTCTGAGGTCACCTTGCCACATTTTTTAAATTTGGGGTTTTTTGGGGTCAATTTTTTGGGCTTCCCCAAAATCACGGCCCATAACCGCTTAAATTTTACATTTGCTTGGGCAAAAATGTAGTAATATGTTTCTAAATTTTAAAGGGTTTCCTCGATGCAATTTTTTTGGGCAATTTTGACAAAAAAAGGGAAACCCAAAAAACCATGATCCAAACCTCCCCAAGGGGTTTCACAGTTTGGGATGAGTTTTTGGTTTGGTTTGTTACACCTTTTTTCCCCCTCTTGTACTCAACGAAAGACATGAACAGTCCCAACTGCCAATATATTTTTTAAAGCTTAGTTAGATATATTTTTTTCTAAATTGGGGCATGTTTAAATAAAAAAGCCAAAACTTTCTAAAAATAAATTTGGCAGACTTCCAGTTTATTCCAAAGGCACACACTTACTTTTAAAAAAACTGAAAATTAAATTTTGGGGTACATTTCAACACAATAGGCCCGGGGTCCCAACTCCGGGCCCCGCGGCCCGGGGGAACTGGGCCAGGGAGCATTCTTTTCCGGCCCCGCGGCCTCACTCCAAATGACCCCGGAAACCCGTTGACAAAGTCCGGGGGTCGGAAATCTATTTCTCCCACGCCGCTGGGGCCCTTGCCAAGGGCGGGCCTCCTTGGGAAAGCGCTCTGCAGGGATCAGAAAAAAGGTGAGAAACCCTTTTTTTTTTATTAGCAGGGATATCAAACCACAGGGGGCATATCTCAAACCCTACAATTACAAATAGGGGGTAAATTTTCTCTATCTATAAGACTGCGGGGGGGGCATATCGCTATCTATAATTAAAAACAGGGGGGATATATCTTTATCTAAAATTTCTACAAAAGGGCATATATTTGACTACATACAAAGGGGCACATATACCTACAGGGGGCATGTTTTTTTAAAAAACCTACAGGGGGGAAAAAAAACTTTTTAAGGAACGAAGGGGTTCTATACCTACCTACCTACGTCTGGGGCCCACATTTGGACTTTAAAAACAAGAGCGACAAAGAAACTTTGCCCCCCTACCCGGGCCCCACCCCCCCCCTGACCACAACATTTTCCAAACTGGGATTAAAAAGTAGATAAAACAAGGGGGAAAAAAACCTCACCATACCCTTTTCACTATCATACTGCTTTCCAAAAAAATCCACTATAAAAAAAAAACAACCCTTTCCAACAACAAAATACTACTATGGACCCCCATTATACCCCCAGAAAAACACCACCAAATTACCACCCCCAAAGTGACTAAATAAAACCCCAAAATCTACTATGATCAATACAAAAACCAATATTTTCCCCCCCCTATAGTGACCATATAGTGGGGGATATACCAGTGTACACAGGCTCTGGGGAGACAAAATTCATTAAGTGTAGTTTTCACTTTTGACCAAAGGGAAAATTTTTCCTGACAAATCGTTGACGAGTTCCCTTGGGCTTCCGCTTTTTTTTTGCAATTTGGGGTCCAACCCACCAAAGATGACGCTCCCGGGCCCCTTTTTCCCCGGAGAAATTAAACAAAAAAATTCTTTTGAACCCCCACTTTTCCACACCTCACACCCCTGCCCCCCCCGGCCCATATTGGGTCCATTTAGGCAGGCTATATAGGGCCCCAGATAGGGCAGGTTTAGGTAGGCAATAGGGTCCTCATAAAGGCAGGCAGGATTTAGGTAGCTAAAGGGCCCCATATAGGCAGTCAAGAGGGTTTTTTAGGTAAGTATAAGGGCCCCATATAGACAGGCAGAGTTTAAGTAGCTACAGGGCCACATATAGATAGGCAGGCAGGATATAGGGGCCATATAGGTAGGACGGCAGTGTTTAGGTAGCTATAGGGGCCATATATGTAGGCAGGCAGGGCTTAAGGTAGGCTATAGGTGCCCCATACAGGCAGGCAGGGCATAGGGTAGGCTATAGGGGGCATATATATAGGCAGACTGGGCTTTGGGTAGGGCATAGGGTAGGCTGTAGGGGCTATATATAGGCAGGCAGGGCTTTGGGGGCTATAGGGGCTATATATAGGCAGACAGGTCTATAGGGGCTATATATAGGTAGGCATGGCTATGGGGGGCTATAGGGGCCAATATATAGGCAGGCAGGGCTATAGGGGCTAGATATAGGCAGTCAGGGTTATAGGGGTCAATATATAGGCAGACAGGGCTTTAGGGGCCTATATATAGGCAGGCAGGGCAATAGAGATCAATACATAGGCAGGCGGGCTCTAGGAACAAATATATAGGCAGGCAGGGCTCTAGGAGCCAATATATAGGCAGGCAGGGGGCTTCATTAATATTAAAAAAATAAGAAATCACTTACTCACCTGTCTCTCGCTCCCTCGATGTGACCGCGCAGCTGGCCGGCCAGTCTGTGCTCAGCGCGGGCCGCGCGATGATGTGACATCATCGGGCAGCGCACGTCAGCACTGTGGGCCGGCGCAGGCTGATTAATACTGGCCAGTCCTGCCTTTGAGTGGCACCATCTCGACTATGTTATCAGACAATAAAACCACACACCGATAAACCTATATTGTACGTTCAGGCTTAGACTGGTCCCCGGGGCGGGGGGGGGGGGGGGGGGGGGGGGGGTGTGACCACGGTGACCAGAGCTATGCTCCTCGGCAGGGTGGGCAGGTGTACACTTTTCAGACAGCACGGCAGAGGGAGGGAGACATACAGCAAGAGGCAGAGTGCAAGAGTCATGTGCAATGATGTACAGTAGCAGTAGGGTGGGTCCCAAACTCATCTGCAATGGGGGCTCCAAAAATCAGCTCCACTGGTGCACAGACACCGCAGTCAGACACTGTGGTTGTCCTAACATTTTTGGGGAAATTGAATTGCTTCTGCTTGGTAGCAGATGTAATATTTTTTTGATGTTAGAAAGGATCTCATACACAGTGTTGCATACTTGGAACGAGCAGTCTACAGTCCTCACTCAAGATAACCAGCTAAAAGTTGTTTCAAGCTCCTCTGTTACGCATCCGCTGCCATGCAGGTCCAGGCCACCTTGAGTCTTATTCCAAATAAATTTATACCAAACAAAATTGTTTGAGTCCAAACAAGACTTATACCAAGCTGGACTTATACCAAAGTGAACTTATACTGAGGTACCACTTTATATGTATTTCCAGAACTGCACAACACAGAGGCCTGAGAAACAATACCCCAGACTTACTACTTTATGGGAAATACAAGAATTTACTATAATAGACTTCCCTCCCCCCTACACTGTAAATGTATGGCGTTAGGAGCTAGCACATAATACCAAGATATTGTGCCCACTCTATTACCAGGTCAAATAGGGGACACCTATCAACCATCATGCAGCACTTTTATCCCTTGAGATTTTATGGTAATGTTAACAACTTTACAAGTAACAGAGGCTACCTTTGCTTTTTTGCAAAGGTTTCTATGGATCCTACAGAAACCTGGGTGGCCCTCATGACAACCTGCTAGCGCATACCAAATAAATGAAAAGAGATTTGATTTTTTTCACTAGCCTAAAAATATCATATTTTTAATGCTAATCTTTCTATACCAAAATAATATATACTGAACGCCTTCAGGTAAGCATATACTTTGGAATACAGGGAGGCTAAAAAAAGAAAGATAAAAGTTAAATAATAGTAAAGTAAAATAATAACAATTATGAAAAAAATTATATCTAGATTTAAATTAATATCTATAGCCTTTTCTTAATAATGATAGAGACTGCTCTTGTGAGTAAGTCTTAGCCCAGCTTCCCTATCTTACAGCAATAACTAGTATTGTTTGCAGACTAAACAGATAATTGGCCTTCTGGAAGCATAAAAGGTATCTTGCAGAGAGAAGTGAAATGTCATTAATAACGGAGAATGATATACTCAGAAATTCTCACAGAAGTATGATTAATCAGCCATCCCCTGGCGTTAGATTTAATCTTTAGATCTCTCCTCAGCACTCCACTTCCTCTGTGGTTTTTTCTACATACAACAGCTGCTTTTTTCCTTTATTAATCAGATAAAATTATACAGCAGTTTTTTTTGTGAACTAACTCCTTATATACACTCTATCCATCTATATTATCTGTTTATTGGATCACTAACTTAACCTTAAGGACCAAGACTAACCAACTGAAAATCTGAATCAGTCTCTCAAAGCTTTTGTGTGGCCCTGGCTTTCCAATTAGAAACTTATTTTATATCCTCCTGTCGCGCAAAAAAAAAAAAGAAAAAAGAAAAAACATTCTGTCTGGAAGAAGGTTTTCTCAGGAATTCCAATTATTCTTCCATGGAAGATTGAATAAAAGCATGAAACCACCAGAATAATGGGCTAAGTCACTTTTAAGGGCCTGTCACTTGTTTTAACTATCCTCTATTAAATATTTTTGGAACAACCAAACAGCATTCATTATATGTATGATAAAGGGAAAAATGCGTAGTCACATGCAATGAGGCTTATATACAGACTTTTTTGCAGGCGGTGTGATGAAAGGGTTTTCATCACCCCCCCTGCAACACTGGTTTCCCCTATCAGAAGCCTAGGCTTTTTCCCCAGGATCACGAGAGAATTGTCCCAGAGCAAGAGGTTTATGCCGTGGCCCTGAGCAGCAAAACATACCTCCTGCTTAACCTATAGGGAGCATATAACAAATATGGGTTCATAAACCCCCCACAGGGGGAAATACCACAACAGGGGACATAAGCCTATCTGCAGTTTGCAAATACCTACCTACAGGGGGCATATACCTACCTACACAGGGAATATAATTAGCTACAGAGGGCATGTATCTGTACCTACAGGGTGCATATCTGTACCTACAAAATGCATATATATCTGTGCCTACAGGGGGCAAGATCTGCAGTCACAAGGGGGAATATATATCTACCTACAGGGTGCATATCTGTAAACCCACAGGGGGGGTTATAACTACCCCACAGCGGCTATCGTACCTACGGGGCATATGCCTACCTGCAGGGGGGAAATACCTTAAATTAAATGGAATATAAAACCTACAGGGGGCAAAACATACCTACGGGGCATATATCTGACCCACGAGGGCATATATATCTTACCTAAGGGGACAAATCGTACCTACAAGGGACATATATCTGTACCTACAAGGCATTATATATCACCTACAGGGTGCATTTTCTTCCCCACAAGAGGTATACATATTTATCTACAGGATGCATATCTGTACCTACAGGATGCCTATATCTACCTACAAATTAGAAGGACAGCACTTGAAAAGAAAAAATGGTGCTTATTCCAGCAAAGTTTCAACTTTCAACAAAGGGCAGTGGTTTAAAAAGGGAAGACCTATACAATCAATAAGTAACATTCAAAAAATTAAGGTAAAAAATAGAAAATAAAAACAGCTTACAAAAGTGCAGTGAATAAGCAGTAACAATCTCAAAATTACCCCACAAAATTTACCCCTTGTGTAAAAATTATAAAAAATGAAGTAATCTATTCCAAAGTTAAGTGAACAAAATTATCAGCGGTGCAATAAAAAAGTTTTAATTACAATACTTTTTTTGGTTTTTTCCTCCTCCGGGCACGATAACCTCCATGATCCTGCTACGGCGTCATGTAATTTTGCGCATGCGCAAAAAATTATTCAGCTGTGCATGCGTGCTCCTCATAGTGGCTTAGGTTGCCATGGCTTTGCAAAAATTTCACAGCCACAAACGCTCCAATTCGCAATCAAGTGCAGCAATAAAACGGAATTAAATGCCAACCACAATAAGTGCATACAGGGTAAGTATACAAAGGGAAAAAAAAAATATGTATAAACCCCACAAGAATAAGAGACCCCAGATGAACCAAAAGAACATAGGAATCACACGCGACTCAAGGTCCATGAACGCTGCAAGGGTCTGCCCTAAAACCCCGACAGACCCTCTGAGCTCGGCCCAATTCCAAAAACGGGGCACCAAGTCCAAAAACAGCACAAAAAAAAATTTGCATTTACAAATGTACAAAATACAAAACCCTGTGAGCAGTATAGAGGAATATACATTTATGCCAAACGCAGGAGGAGACATCAGGTCCCAGGAGTCGGAGCACTCAATCATAATATCTGTAAGAAAAATAGAAAAAATAATTAAAATAAATAAATTAAGATGGGCAAAGTTCTCAAAAATTCGATTCGGTAACTTTTGCCGAAATTTTCCCCACAAAATTTGTTTGGGTTTCCCAATTTCTTCGGACAAAGCGTTTAAAAACAGCAATTTCAGGTGCACGAGCCCGCGGGGTGCGAGAACGTTATGCCATGCTTTAAAAATTTCAAGGGGGCTTGGTTTGGTCTTTATACAATGTTTGTTTTTTTGTAGAACGCAATTACTGCCGCAACTCTTGAATGCTTCCTATAAAAATTCCCGGGCATTAAGAGGGCAAAACTGACAAAAAACTCAAGCAGGGAAAGTGCCTGATAAAGTCGGGAGCGAAAGCGGGAAAAAAAAAAAAGCGAGGTCAGATGGCAACATCAGTGCAGAGTGTGGGGGTGACGGCAGCAGCCAAAACAGCATGAGGTAGAGAGTGGGACAATGAAAATTCTGGAGGTGGCAAAAACAGGATAGGCCACAGAGTGGGACAATGACACAGTGTGTAGGGTTTCGGCAGCAGCCCCAGCAGCAGCATGAGGTCAACAGTGGCACAATGACATTCTGAGGGGGCAAAAAAAGTAGTAGGCAACGAGGGCACAAGCAAGAGTGGAGGGCACTGAGCAGCTTACAGCACAGCAAAATCAGACATGGGACATCAGAGTGTGGAGGTCAGGCCGCAGCCACAGCAGAGCTTAGGTCAGGCATGGCACCATGACAGAGTGTGGAGGTCAGGACAGCCCCAGCGCAGTAGGGTCAACATGGGACTGACATTCTGGAGGGGGGCAAAACAGTATTTGGCCACAGAGAGCACAATGACAGAGATGGAGGTGACGGCAGCAACAGCATGAGGCAGAGAGGGGCCAATGACACGTGTGGATGTCGGCACCAGCAAAACAGCACAGAATGAGGGTTTGAGTGGCACAATGAAGAGTGTGGAGGTGGGGGGCAAAACCAGCCCTGGTAAAGAGGTGGTTTGGAAAATGGGGACACTGTCGAATGTGTGGAATCAGGCGGGTGGGGGGACAGAAAGTGGCTGAGGCAGGTAGTTTGAACCCCCGACTCATTCTCCCAAAATTTTTGGGGGAGGCGCAAGGGATGTAATTTACGCCTAAGGCGTTGGGGGTGTAAAAAACCGCGGTCCACGCCTATCACTTGACAAAGGTCAGTCGTTCCACATTTTCCCTGGGCAAGAGGGTTTCATTGGGGTAAAAGATGGCCCCCCCGCCGAAATGAACACCCGCTCTGTGCCACACAAATGGCCGGGCAGGACATCTTCCAAACTGCCCAAATCCCGGGAATTGGGGGCCACACATCCCTTGGCTGCCCATAGTCCACGGATATTCTAACTGGGGTCAGGGCTGTCCAAGTAGGCCACCACCTTTTGGTTCAGATCTGCTCCAGGTCCTGCTGCTGTGGCACTGCCTTCCTCACTAGAG
>JAODAL010078656.1:0-12837 GCA_025379985.1 Phyllomedusa bahiana | reverse complement strand
AGAATACCAGCCCATCACCCAAAACCTAAGCGTGATGGCAGTTCCTTACTGCCTATGAAAAAGGGATTCCCCGCAGCAGCGGGGATGGAGCAGCCCTAACCACAGGTGGTTCCCTTTGTACAGCACTCTGCCATCCCTTAAAAGACCCTCTGGACTTTTGGGAGCCAAACTGGATGTGGGCCAAAAACTTCCGGGGTTTTTGCAGTAAAGAAGCTGTCCTCCCCGGGCCAGCAATGTGGATTAGAGGGGTTTTTGTCTTTACCCAGGGAAAACCCGCTTGTCCCAAACCGGAAAGGGGAAATACGACCTTTTGTCAAGATAAATCAGGCGTGGATCGGCCAAAATTTTCCCAAACCAACCTTAGGTCGTTACATCAGCCTGACCCCTCACAAAATTTGAGAAATGATTGGATTTGAACTCCCCTGCCTCAGCCACTATTCTACCCGCCACCCACCTAATCCCAAACATCTGCTGCCAGTTTCTCCATCGCCACCACCTCTTCCCGGGGGATGAAATTCCCACCCCCCTCCAACGCGTCATTTTTCCATCTAGGACCTCAGTGTTGCGCTTTGCGGTCCCCTCCTCCACACTTTGTTTTGTGCCACCCCTTTGGACCCATGGCTGCGGTTGGGTGTCATGATCCACACGTGTCATTGTGCCACTCTTGACTCTTGCGCGCTGTGGTTTTGTGTGACCCCCACACTGTTAAAATGTGCCCTCTCTACCTATGCGGTGCTGTTGATGCCGTCTCCTCCCACGTTATTGTGCCACTCTGCCCCTCAGCTGTTTGGGGGATGCTGCCGTCCCCTCCACACTGTGTCTTTGTCCCACGTTGACCCATGTGTGCTGTGGTGATCCCATCACCCCCACACTGTGTTTTTGTGCCACTGTTGACCTCTGCTGCTGCTGTGGTACTGTCGTCCCCTCCACACTGTGTCATTGTCCCCTCTGCCCTCATTGCTGTGCTGTTGATGCCATCACCTCCACACTTGTCATTGTGTGCTTTCCGACCCCCCATGCTGCTGTGCTTTTAAATGCCGTCCCCCCCAGAATCTTAAACCCCTACATGTTTTCAGGGAAAAAGAGAAAAAGAAAATTTTGTGAATTAGAAAGTCCTTAAAGGAAAGTATTTTGTGAAACATTCAGAAACCCTTACGGGGAAATGGAGCAAAAACCCAAAAGCCGCCCCAACATCATTTGGCTGCATGTAGCCGGATCCGGGAAATTGTTTCGGGGGAAACCGCCCCCTTTCTTAAGGTGAATACTTCCAGGAGGGCCGTTTTTTTAGTGCCCGACTAAAGGTACGTTTTATCTCAAAATACTGAAACTAGAGATGGGGGGAATTTTTCTAAAAAAATTGGTTGGTTTCCTTCCCCCCGGGAATTTTCCGCCAAAATTTTTTTGGGTTTCCGAATTTACTTCGGAAAAAATTTCATTTAAAAAAAAAGTTTTTTCCAGGCTCCCCAGTTGGGGCAGGGTTGCGGGTTAGAAGGGTTTGGGGGAAATTGCTTAAATATGCAGAGGGAGTTGGGTTTTTGGTTTCTTATACAATGTTGTTTTTTTTAGTATGCACGCCCCCAATGACTGCCGCCGCTCTTAGAAATCGCTTCACTAAAAAATTTCCCTGGGCATTTAAGGGGGCAAAAATGCCCAAAAAAAACTGGGGGAATGAAACCCTGATAAATTTCATGCTAGCAAAAAGGGGAAAAAAAAAACAAGCTGGGCTCGGGGTGGAAACATTAGTGTTAAAAGGTGTGGAGGGGGACGGGGGCCCGCCACAGCAGCATGAGGTCAGGCAGTGGCCCCCAATGACATTCTGGGGTGGAAAAAAACATTTATTAGGCCCCCAAGAGGGCCCCCAATCACAAAGTGGGGGAAGGTCTGGCAGAGCAGATGAGGTAAGGCAGTGGACAATGACTTCGGGGAGGGGGGAAAAACAGTATTGGGCCCACAGAGTGGCAAAAATGATACATTTGTGGAGGTCACGGCGGGCAGCATTATGGGGTTTTCCGGGACAGTGGCACAATGGCTTTCTGGAGGGGGCCCAAAACAGTATTAGGCCCCCGAGGGGAAAAATTCACACAGTGTGGAGGTCGGGGGGGGCGGGCAGTATAAAGGTCAGGGGCGTGGAACAATGGAAATTATGGAGGCGGAAAAAAACAGTATTAGGCCCAGAGGGGGAAAAAAATGTTTTACAGTTGGGGGAGGTAAACCGGCGGCAGCGGGTATGGGGTCGACGTGGCAAAATGACATTATGGAGGCGGAAAAAAAAAAAATTGGGGCCAAAGGTGGCACAATCACACATTGTGGAGGTCCCGGGCGGAAAGCGGGTTAGAGGTTCGGGACAGTGGCCCAATGGCATTTGGGGGGTGGCAAAAAAACAGTTTTAGGCCACGGAGTGGACAATGTTTCAGTTTTGGATAGGCCCACGGCGGAGCATTTATGAGGTCAGACAGGGGCACAAACTTTTTGGGGAGGCGGAAAAAAAAAAAAAACAGTTTTAGGGCCAAGGTGGCACAATGATCCCAATGTGGAGGTCACGGCAGCAAGAAGTATGAGGTAGACAGTGGCAAAGGGGACATTTTGGAGGCGGCAAACAGTAAGGCCCAGAGGGGCACAACACCCCTGTGGGGGTCAGGGGGGCAGCGTTTGAGGTCAGGACAGTGGCAAAAGGGGGCTTAGGGAAAGGGGGGAAAAAAACCCAGTATTAGGCCCCCGAGTGGCAAAAATTCACACAGTGTGGAGGGTCAGGAGCGCAGTATGAGGTAAAGGCAGTGGCAAAAAGGGACTTATGGGGGGGGGAAAAAAAAAACAGTATTAAGCCAAAAGGTGGCACAACCCAAACATTTGTGGAGGTCAGGGGGCGGCCAGTAGAGGTCAGGCATTTGCAAAAATGACATTTTTGGGAGGCGGCAAAAAAAGTTTTTGGCCCACGGGGGACTGATACGGGGTGGGGGGTACGGCGGGAGAAAGTAGGGAGGCCCGGACAGGGGGCACAATGACATTATGGAGGGGGGAAAAAAAAACATTTTTAAAGGGACAGAGTGGCACAATCACACAGTGGGGGTTTCAAAGGGGGAAAGCAGTATGAGGTCGGGGGGGGGGGGGGGGGGAAAAAGTGGCAAAAGAAAAAATTCTGGGGCTGGAAAAAAAGGGGAAGGTAGGCCAAAAAAGGGGACAAGGGGACACAGTGTGGGGGGCACGGGAAGGCAACAGGTTTTTGCGGGCAAAAAGGTAAAGACAGTGGACAATGACCGTGTGGGGGAGGGCAGCGGGCCACGGCGGGGCGCATGAGGTCAGCCCAGGGGCACAATGAAAAATTTTGGGGGGGGAAAGGGGGGGGGGGGGGGGGGGCCAAAAAAAAAAAAAGGGGAAAGGCCCAAAAGTGTGGGGGGGCCAGGCGCACCCAAGGGGTTTAGAAAGCTGAGGTCAAAACAGTGGCCAAAACCAGTGTGGAGGGCACGAAAAGGGGTCACAGCAGCAGCATGGGGGTCGGGAGGGGGTTGGCACAATGAATTCTGCAGGTGGAAAAATAGTATTGGGGCCACAAAAGGGGACAAGGGAAAAGGGGGGGCCCGGAGGTACGGGGGGCCAGCAGCTGGGGTTTCGGGGCCGGTGGCACAATGAAAGAGGGGTGGGGTGAGCAGGGGCAACAGCAGGGAGGGAGAAGGGAAACAAGGGACATTTGCGGGGGAAAAAAATTTGTATTAGGCACAGAGCGGAACAAAAACTGGGGCCCGGAGGGTAAAGGCGGGCGGGCAGTTTTTGAGGTTCAGGCGGGTGGAAAAGGGACAGAGAGGGAAAGGGGTGAGGGCGGGGAAAGCAACGCATGGGGTTCAGAGGTGGCAAAAATTGACATTTGCAGGGGGCAAAAAAAGTATTAGGCCACAGAGGGGCAAAATGATTGAGAGCGGAGGTACGGGGGCAGCAGCATGAGGCGGGGCAAGGGGCACAAGGGACGGAGGGGGAAGGGTGTTTGACGGGGGAACGCATGAGGTCAGAGAGTGGCACAATAAATTTGGAGGTGGCCAAAACATTTTCCAGGCCCCCGAGGGGCACAATGAAACGGGTGTGGATTGTCAGGCCCAACGAAACCCGCAGCGCAGCAGGGAGCAAAATGAGTGGCCCCAATGAAAAGAGGGGTTGAGGTGGGGGGCCCTTTTTTTCCCCATTTGGGTTTAAAGGCGGTGGTAGGAGAGGGAAAGAAAACTATAGCGATGTGGGCATAGGGGGTGGGGCCGGCCCATCAAAATTAGGGGGCGAGGGGGTTTGGTTTGAAACCGGATTGACCCCTAACCCTTTTGGTGTGGGGAAAAACCCTGGCCGCCCACGGGTTTCCCATCTTGAAAAATTTTAGTCTTTAAAAAATTTTTTCCCGTGGACAAGGGGGTTTCCCCTTTGGGGGTTAACGATGGCCCCCCCCCGCATGAACCCCCGCTCTGATCCCCAAAATACTGGCCGGGCAGGACAGTTCTCCACTGAAAAATCGGCAAGTTGGGGCCCAAAACAATCCAGTTTGGTTGCCCAGTAGTCCAGCGGATTTCTAACTGGGGGGGGAAAGAGTGCTGCCCAAAAGTAGGCCAAAACGGGTTTGGTTTCGGGAATGCTCCATGTTGCGGGGTTTGCTCCCTTGTTTGCTGGTGTTTTCCCCCTCCTCACCTGGGCCCGGGGAAAAAGGAAGCGGGTCATTAGTGACTAAAGATTTTAGGTTCTGCTGAGGGAAAGTGGTACTGCTCCTACCCCCCCCCACCCCCCCCCAAAACGCCGCAGGGAAAGTAGAAACGTGAGGCTGAGGCCCCCCGGGGTCGGGCCTGTCAGGGGGAGGGAAAATTGGAAAATATGCAGGGGCCCAAACTGATTACGGGGGGAAAATTTCCCCCTATATTTTTTTGGTTTTTCTTCCCCTCTAAATTTGGGGGGAAAAAAAAGGCCCCCAATTTTGGAGGGTTTAGCGGGGGGGCCCAAATTTGGGTGGAGGGGCCGAAGTACCCCTCTCCGGATGGGGCCTATTGGGCCCTGTAAACTACCCCAGGCATTTGCATTGCGGGGACTTTCTGCTCAAGTGGGCTCCGAGGGGCCCCCTGCCCCCTTTTCCCCTTGTTTACTCCCCCGGGGGTGTTTGGGGGAGTCATCTGCCTGTTTTCCTCATCCCCAATCACCTCCCCCGCTGCTTGCTCCTCCTTCTTTCACCTGGGTGGGAAAACCCAATCATTTCCCAGAAATTGTTTGCCCCAATTTGTCCTCCCTCCTCCTCCTCCCCCATTTCAGTCCCCCCCGGACTCTTTTTGGCCACGAGATGTAGTCGCCGTCCCCAAAGCCCCCCTGCCGGGCCCAGTTTTTTTAAAGGCTCTGTTCCGGGGACATAAAAGCAGTGGTTTTGGAGTTATTAACCCCTTTTAGCCCCTGGGGCCCTGACAAATAAGGGGGCCTCCTCGAATGGCCTAAACAAAAACGGCGGGGTTTTTCACGCATGGCTCCCAAATGGCTAAATTCAAAGTTCCCACAGGGGATCCCTTCCCGGTCTGTGGATCATCAAAAAATCGTTAAGGGCCCCTTTCTTTTTTAATTTACATGGGGCCCAAACATGGGGGCGGCGGGAATTCCGGGGGTGGAAAATCGCATACCCAGAGCGTGTTGGGGAGGCCCTTTTTTCTCCCGTTTGAAACTCGGGGGAGGGGTTCCGGGCTTTTTTACGTTTGGAAAAAAGTGCTTTGCACATTTTCCGGGGCCCATTTTCAAAATTGTTCTGAAGATGGGGGGGGAAAAGACTTCGGGAAAAACCTTTTTTTAAACAACCAGATTGAAAAAAACTTTGGCCCCTTTGCGGGCGTTTTGGACCATCCCTCCTGGTTTGAGCGCGGACCCCATGTTCCCCCCAATTGTCCGTAACCAGGGTTTTGGGGATTTGCAGTTTGGCGGGAGAAACCCAACACATCGTTTTCCCTTGCTGCATGGGACGCGGGCAGTTTTTTCCCTGGTGGGATTTGTTCCCCGGAAGGCAAGTTTGGTGTAGAACTGCGGGGAAAAACGTGTGCCCTACACATGGGTTGTTGGGCAGTATTTTGTGGAGGCTGAGATGGTGGTGGTGGGGGAGGGGAGGAGGGGAAACATTGGGCGGGAAAAGCGGCATTTTGGAAAAAGTGGAGGGAAAGCGGGTTTTCCTGTCCAAAAGTTTTTGGGTGGGCTGGGGGGGGAAGCAATTAAACCCGGTGGGCCCGAAAAAAGGGACATGTACTGGCCCTGACCTTTTAGTTACGTCCAGAAGGTCCGCGCTGCCTTTGTACCTTGGAAAAAACAAATAAGCTCAAGGATGCCCCAATTTTGGGGTTTTCATATTTATGAAGTGCTGGTATTTCCCTTTTTTTGGGAAAAAAAAAAATTACGGCTTGGAACTTCCATCGGCTCGGAAAAACCCATTAGTTTTTTGAATGGTGCAGATTTTCCCCTTTTGGAAAGGGAAAGGAAAGGGAGTACCCAAAAAACTTTGGGAAAGGGGCCCCGGTCAGCTGTGGGACCTTAGGATGGTTGGCGCATACTGTTGTCTCTTTACAATTGCCCTCCCCTGAAACGACCCGCTGGCCCATGAGTAAACGAGGAGCGGAGATTCTGGCCAAAAGGGGGGGGGTTTTCAAAAAAGGGAAAAAAGTGCCTTCTGCCCGAGGTGGTGGAGCCTTTTAAATGGGGTGAAATTTGGGATGCGTGCCCATGGCCCCTTGGGTGCCCGCTGCGCGGCAGGGTTTGGGCCCCCAATTGGGGCACGTTTCCCCCCTGGCCACCGGTTTGGGGGACGCTGCAAAGTGTTGACCAGGGCCCTTTTTTGCCAAAGTTAGCTCCCCTGGCCCCGCTTTTTTTCTGCCCCCCAAAATTTACTTTACCCAAAATTTTTGGTCCCCCGGTGTCTTAAACAAAAAATGCCCCCACGCCGGGGTAGTGATTTTTAAAAGCCAACGCTTTCCGGCCCTGAGTGACTAAATGCCCCCGCCTGCCTCCCCTGGAGCCCCGTGCCCGGTTAAAAGTCTTGGACCTGCGGGAAACGGGGGTTTTTACCCGGGGGCCCTTGGCTCCGAAAAACCCCAATGCTGTAACCCCCCTGACTACGGGCCCCAAAACCCCCCCGTGGCCCGCCCCCGCTGCATGACCCCTCAAATGACGGCCCCCTTCTCCTGGGGTGATGAAGCCCCTTTCTTACCGGTCCCCGGGGCGGGCGGCTACATCATCAAACTATTTTTGTTTCTTTGTCATACTGTCCTCATAAGGTTTGGTAAGCCGAGGCTGACCCCTTCCCCCCCAAAGACCCCCCCCTTGGGCCCCTTCCAATTATTCATTTGCCGCCTTTCTTTCAAGAAAGGGGGGGATTTTTGGCCAAATTTCTTCGCTGCCCCGTAGTTGACTGCCCCCCCAATTGTTCAACCTCGGTATTTAGTGCCCCGGGGCCCCGACCCCATAGTAGATCCCGGCGGGGGGCAAAAAGGGGGGGGAAAAGAGGTGGGGGTGAGGACAGGTGAGGGGCTGCCGCTCCCGGGAAAAGCCAACTAAGGTTGTGTTTTGGGTTCCACCCCGGGCCCTTGGCTGGGGGTTTTTCAGATTTTCATCTGGGAGGGAAAAGGGGGTGATTTTGGGCAAACCCCAAACAAAAACCCCCTTTGGGGGGAGAACAAAAACCCCCGGACCCCCTAGATGCAGCGGGTTGTGGCCCCACGAGTGGACCCCCCCTGCGAGTCCCCCTTTCTGTGCTGCGGGCCTGGGGCCCGTTTAGAAAAAATTTTGCCACTGCCAACCCCAGTTGGAAATGGCACCCTTTTTGTTTTTGACATATGTTTGTTCTAAAAAAGTACAGCAATGTTTTATGAAAGCTATCTGGTTTGATAAATTTAACCCGTTTTTTGGAAACCCCAAAAGACCCGGGAAAAAAAGCTTGGGTAAACCCCCGGGATATAAAATTGCGTCCCCAAATGGCCAGGAAAAATTTTTAATTTTATGTGTCTTTTTTCAAAGCACTGTGTTTTTTTCTAAAAGTTTTAAAACACAAAAAAGGTTAAAATTTAAACCTTTGCTTTTGAATTATGCTACAAGAAAAAATGTATATATTTCGGTGGGTTTAAAAAAAAGGGTTTCTTTTGTCAGCCAGCCCCGGGAAAACAACGGGTTAATTTAAAAACCCCGGATGTAATTGGGGAATTTGAATTGAGCCAACCCCAAACTAGTAGGTTTGTAGCGGTTACAAAAATTGGTTTTTTTTTCTAGCCACACCCAAAAAGAGATAAAAGTTGGGAAATTAGCCTTTTTTGTGAATTTTGGTACCAAAAAAAAAATATTTTTATATTTTTGGGGTTGAAAAAGCGGTTTATTTTTTTTCAGAACCAAAACCCAAAAAAAACCTTAATTTAAAAATTTGGGTGTTAAAAATTTCGCCAAAAAAATTGGGCCCCACAAATAGTAGCGGTTTTCAAATTTGGGGTTTTTAAGCAACCCCCAAAAAGGATACAGTTGTAATTAGCCTTTGCTTTTGAATTTTGGCTACCAAAAAAAAAAATATTTTATTTGGCGTTAAAGACGGTTTATTTTTGTCAGCAACCCCAAAAACAACCCTTAAAATTAAAAACCCCCGGATGTTAAAAATTTCCCCAAGGGGTTTGGCCCGCACAAAATAGTTTGCGTGTTACAATTGGTGTTTTCTTTCGCACACAACAAGAGATTAAGTTGTTTTTAGCCCTTTTCTTGTGAAATTTGGCTACCAAAAAAAAAATAAAATATATTTTTGGGTTTAAAAAAGCGGTTTTAAATTTTTTTCAGCAAACCCGCAAAAAAAAAACGGTTTAATTAAAACCCCGGAAAGTAAAATTTCGCCCCCGAAGAGAACGCACCAAAAAATAGTGGTTTTACAAATTTCGTGTTTTTTTACGCCCCACAAAAAAAGGGGGATACAGTTGTTTAAATTTGCCTTTGTTGTTGGGAAATTTGGTACCCAAAAAAAAATTTTATTTTTTGGCGTTGAAAAAAAACGGTTTTTTTTGTCAGCACACAAACAAAAACAACGTTAAATTTAACCCCCGGGTGTAAATTGCGCCCAAAAAATTGGGGCCTCTGTAAACGGGGTTTCAAATTTCGTGTTTTTTTTACGGGAAAAAACAACAAGAGTTTCAGTTGTAATTTTGGCCCTTTGGGTTTTTGGGGAATTTGGTACCAAAAAAAAAAAATATTTATTTGGGTTTAAAAAGGGGGTTTTTTTGTCGCCACCCGCAAAAAAAACGCTTAATTAACCCCTGGATGTAAATTGCGAAAGAAATTTAGCCGGCCAAAAAAAAATTAAACGTGTTAAATTGGTTTTTTTTTAGCACACAACAAGGGATACAGTTTTTAATTTGGGGTTTGTTTTTGGAAAAAAAGGACCCAAAAAAAAAATATATATAATTTTGGGGTTGAAAAAGACGGGGTTTTTTTTTGTCGAACAAGCAAAAAAAACGCTTAATTAACCCCTGGGTTTTAAATTTCCAAAGAATTGAGGGACAAACTAGTAGGGGGTGTTACCCAAATTTGGGGTTTTTACGTTTAAAAACCCAAAAGAAAACAGTTGTTTAAATTTTTCCTTTGCTTGTGAATTAGGCTAAAAAAAAAAAAAATTTTTATAATTTTTGGGGTTGAAAAGACGGGTTTTTTTTTTGTCAGACACCAGCAAAACAAAGCTTTTAAAAACCCCTGGATGTAAATTTTCGCCAAAAAAAATTGAGCCGACAAAATGTAGGGGTGTTACAATTTTTGTTTTCTACGGCCCCCAAAAAGAGATACAGTTGTAAAATTTGGGCCTTTTTTTGGGGAATTTTTGGGTACCAAAAAAAATTTTATTAAATTTTGGGTTTTTAAAAAGGGGGTTTTTTTTTTAGAAACCAGCAAAAAAACGGCCCTTAAATTTAAACCCCCGGATGTAAAATTTCGCAATTGGGAAATTTAGCAGGCCCAAAAAAAAGTGGTATTTTGTATGTAAAAACCCCCTGTTTTTCTTTTTAAAAAGAATACAACCGGGAAAATGGCTTAGATCCCATTGGATATTGAATTTTATATTTCAGGGCAGTTGGGGCGCACCCCTGGGGTTTTAGATCCAATACCCAAAAAACAGAAATTGAAATTCAGGAAAAAGTTTTCTTTAGACAAACTGAGGGCCCCCCCAGAAAAACGCTGGGGGTTTTAAAAAATTTTGTTCTTCAGGAAGCGTATCCCCCCGCGCAGACCTTCCCTATTTAGTACAGTGGGGAGGGTGTGAGCACCAGCGGCGCGTCGGGGCTTATATAGTGCGGTGAGTCACAGGAATCCCGCCCGGGTTTGATTGGTCATCCTTTAATTTCATGCAGGCTTTGCCCTTTTTCCTCCAGAGTGCTTTGCCCCATGTAGCCCATGTGCTCGCGCCTTTTATCAACAAAAACAAAACCCTTTGTTCACCCGAAGTACCCCAAAAAATTGACCCTTTGGTGAAAAAAAGTTTTCCTGAAAATTTTAAAAGAAATTCCCCTTCGTTAGAATCAATTTGCCCATCTCTAAAAATGAAAAATTATTTTTTTGTTAAAACAAGTAATATAAATTCAATTTTGCAAATCTAAACCCCGGAACCCTTACTAAAAGGCCCAATATCACTAAAGGAAAAAAAATTTAACATTAAAAACTTTTCTTATACAAGGGGAAAAATTTCTGGGTTTTTGTTGCTAGTATAGTTTTTCCTAAATAAAAAGGGGTACTTAAACTAAAAACAACGGGGGAAAAAAAGGGGGGGGGTTTTAAAAAAAACTCGATTTTAAAAAAACATTCCCCCTGGGGGAACTTTCATTTAAACCCCTTTGGGTGAAAAGGGTTCTAGTCTGGTAAAACCCAAAATACCTCTCTTCACAGAAGCTTTTTTTTGATTGTTCAGTACAATTTTCCCCTTTTAAATTTTTTTCCCGTAACCCCCAACGAAGGGTCCCGAGGCTTTTTTGTCCCTTTCAAAAAAAAAGTTTTCGCTACCCTAGTTTCTGAGTTCCTTTTTTTCTCCGTTTTTTAAATAACCCGTTCACATTTTTTCTCTTTCTTCCTGTTTTTTTGTTGGGGAAAAAGGGAAAAATTTAGATTTATGTTTTTTGATCGTAATTTCGGGGCCCTTCTCGTGTTTGGGCCAAAAAATTTGCAATGGGCCCCTTTGGGGACTTTCTTTTTTAGTCACCTTCTTGTGTTGCATGTTTTTAAATAACCCTTTAAAAGGGATATTTTTATCCCCGTGTGGGATGTGAGATACATTCCCCCCTTTTGATTACTGAAAAGTTTGGAAAGAAAAAAACAAGGGTATGTACCCCCTTTTTTTGTTTTCCAAAGTTTTTTTTTCTAGTTTTTTTTTAATTTACTTTAGAATGGACAATAAAAAAAGCCCAATGATTTTCCTTTTGATTGACAAATTTAGGGTAACCCTTTAAAGGATTTCCCCAAAATTTGGGTCCCCCTTTTTATAATGTGCCAATGTTTTTGATTGGGTTTTTTTTTCAGTTTGCATGGCAATCATAAAAAAGCCCACTTGTAATTTTTTTGTTTTTATTAAAATTTAAAAAAATTCCCCTTCGTGGCAATGCCCAATTCTTTCCTATTTTTTCGGTCCTCCCTTACTTTATCCACGTGCCCCAAATTTCCTCACTAAATTTTTCTTTATTTAGGTGGTATTCACTATCCGATGAAATATACGTCTTGCACGTAAGAATTGGCCCTTGAGGATCGTTTTAAAATTTACTGCTGGGGCATGTTGGCTTTTCATATGTAGTGTATTATTTCTATCTGTTTCTTTGGAATACAACGTGGTCGCAATTGATTTCCCTTCACGTTTAAGTTTTACATCAAGGAAGTTTAACCACTTTCCCGATCTTTATGGAGTGTAACTTGATCAAGGGGTGTTTAAAAATTAATTCCATCCAAAAATTCATTTATTCATTTTCTGTCCCTGTCCAGAAGGGCAAACTTCATCCCCGTAGCGGAGCCATAGTTTAATATAGTGGCCAATCCACTAGGTATGACGTTTATGCTCTCGAAATGTTCCATAAAAATATTAGCAAAACTGGGCGCGACAGGAGACCCCATAGAGTTCCCCTGTCGCTGCCAGTAGAAATCCTGTCCAAACCGGAAATAATTCCTTGTAAGCATAACCTCCAATAGTTCTAGCAGTAACGAAATGAGGCTATTGGATATGCTTGCATCCTCCAGCAACCTGATTCTCACTGCATTAATTCCCTCGTCTATTGGGATGTTTGTGTAAAGACTCCCAACGTCTAATGTACATAGAAACGTGACATCAGACATATCAATATTTTCAATTTTAGACAAAAATTAATTAGTATTAGTGTTGAGCGATTACATTGGCTATCGACATCGATCGATAGTCGATAGTCGGCCACCATCGATAAGGTTTTCGATAGTCGATAGTCGATCATCTCCGATGATCATTAAAGTCTATGGGAGAGCAACAACACCTTCATTCTTACACCCAAACAGGGCTTGGAGGAGCTGGAATTAACAGCCACAACAGTCAAATGGATACCTGCTACATCTTTGGCACAACATTAGGCTATAAAAGCCACAGAAAAAAAGCACACACCATTCACTATCCCTGTCTGTACCACCCGCTGACCCTTTTTAAACCTGCAAACACCCACAAATTAAAAAGTACCAGAAGGCAGTATTGAAAATGAACCATCATTTTACTTGAACTGGACATTGAATATCCCTGTCCTGGAACGCAGCATGAGCCCCCAAAACCCGCTGACACCCAATTTAAAAAGTGCCGGAAGAAGGAGTCTTTCAATCACCATTTTAGTTGAACGAATTGTCCTT